>JABTXL010009375.1:348423-408166 GCA_025134845.1 Neodon shergylaensis
ATATATATATATATATATATATATATATATATATATATGCTACTGCTCCATAAGATACTGCTACAGGTCAGGGATTTTGATGGTCCAGTAATCAAAGCATCAGATTACTGAGGAATTGGCACTGAAGAAACACTGTCTTTTTCATCATTTTTCTTAATAATTCAATCTCCCAATTTTGTGACTGACATGAAGTTTATTAGGAAAATCATGCTTTCCTTTGACAAAATCAAGCTATTCTGATTAATCTTCTTAAAAGTCACAATAAACTCAACATCTGGTTTATTTTTTTCAAATGGGAAGTTTGGGTATGTTCATCCTCACCGGATCAGTATCACAGGAAATGGAAAAGTGGTAGCTGGTCTTTATTACACTACATCAAGATGTGTATGAGACAAGCTTGGTAGACACTGGGGTCAAGGATTCCATCAGGAATATTCTCTGGAGGGATAGCCTTGGAATCCAGCAGTTTTCAGCCTTGCAAACTTTCTCCACCTGATATAACTAAAATAACTATAGATACAATAATGAATGATGAGATGGCAATTTTGTAATGAGGAAATTATAACCCTACTGATCCTAAAAATGATGCATTTCCATGACATCAAATCAATTGCTGGTTAACATTGGCATGTTATCTGTTTCAAAGTCATCTTTATTTAAAGTGCCATGGACTTTGTAATGTTCCAGTAATGTGCACATGATTGCAGATAACAGTTACTCTGACTTGGTATGATGTTGAAATTTTCTTATCTGTGACATTTGCTAAAGATTGTCTTTTTCTTCAACCTCTTCTAGCATCTTTGATTTCCCTGTTTCTCAGACTGTATACCAAAAGATTCGGAATTGGAATCACCACAGTGTAGAAGACAGATGCAAATCTGTCAAGGCTGGAGGAACCACCAGAGCTGGAATACAAATAGACAAAGATACCAGAACTATAGAAAAGGAAAACAGCTGTCAGCTGAGATGCACAGGTATTGAATGCCTTAGATCTGCCTTTAGTTGAAGTGATCTTCATAATGGACAAGACGATATAGCCATAGGATATCATGATGGCTAAGGCATTTGTAAAATCAAACAACATTGTTAATATAGCAAGCCTGACCTGAGCAAAGAAAGTGTCTATGCAGGATAAATTTAACAGCAGGGGCATGTCACAAAGAATGATGACATTAGGGCCACCGAAGCGGAGCTGCATCAAGGCACAAATCTGAGATAAGGAACCTATGAGCCCTTCTGTGTAGCTTCTCGTGGCCATGCGAGCACACAGGGTGGGTGACATGATTGATGAATAGAGCAGTGGGTTACAAATAGCAGCATACCTGTCATAGGCCATGGCTGTCATGAGGCAAGATTTGCTCAGTGCTATAGTGGCAGAGAAGAAGTACTGAACTATGCAGCTCAGAAAGATGATAGTATGGCTTTCCTAGAAGAAGCTGTAAAGCATTTTGGGACTGTAGAGGTGATATACCATGTGTACAAAGGACAGATTACTGAGGAAGGAATACATGGGTGTGTGGAGGAAGGAATCCACCCTTATTAAAGCAAAAAAGGACAGGTTCCAGGTCAGTGTTGTAATGTAAAATGTGAGGAATATAACAAAGCACAGTGTTGTGATTTGGGGGAAATCTGAGAATCCTAAGAGGATGAACTGGGTGATTGTGGTAATATTTCTTCCCCCAATCATTACCTCTGTGCTCCTGTTCCTAAAGTTAGAAAGGACAATGTGTTGCAGACTCAAGTGAAATTACAGCATTATCTTAACGAGAGACATTTCAAACTTAAATTGCAATAACAGCTTCTTAAAATAATATCTAAGAAATTATGTGGTTACACACACATGAACATGTACACATATACACAATAAGTATACACACATCCTGTGTATACACGCATGTGCAAGTACACAAGGAGAGAGAGAAACTTGAATCATACTGTCATGATTTGCACTTCTGACAAATTTGGGAACACAAAATTGTAGGTTCTCAATAAAGTTTAAAATTGGTCTTCTTAAGGAAGTGTCATATGAAGGGCTTCAGAAGAAGGTAGATACTGCCCACTCTTGATCCCAAAGGAGGTCTCGCTTGAATATGTTCCTCTAGAAAACAGGACAGTTGAGAGATTTTATTGATGTGGCATTTCAATTCTTGCTCTGTATTAAACGACATCAGTGCCTTCAACACAATGATTGTGAGCACGTACTGTAAAGAGACAACAGCAAAAGTCCTTGACTAAAAAGTCACTGAGATGCTGGAGTCAGCCATTCACACATAGGCTCAGCCTGCACTGCAGTGCACAGAGACTATCCATTAGATTCTGATTGCTAATACCACTGGTTGTCAGCAATAATGACCTTGGGAGATGATGTCAGGTCTAAAAGTCCCTGAGATGTCTTCAGCCCTATAGACAGTGAGACACAATGACTCCAGGCAGCTGTAGAATCAGAATCAGCATCTATGCAGATCAAACCACGCAAGGACATTGAAATGAACTGAAAAACCTTATTCTTTGGCCCTTGCTTGACTTCAAATACACAGGGTCCAGAGACAGACAAGAACTGAAGGACCTTGACACAGAAAAGGCTTAAAGCAGGTATTTTCTTATGAAATACCCTAGAAATCCTTTTATTCTGACAATTAAAATGTTAGAGGTCTCTGTTTCGTAAGAAATAATACTTATTACCTATATTCCATAAAAAAAATGCTATCTTTGAGGAGTGAGAGCCAGCCAGTGATAGCACCTCTGAAAGATGTCGGAGAGATGAGCATGAGACAGAGTCGGCACTCAAAGGAAGGCAACTGTACTATTAACATCCATGGATTGTTATCCTCACAGCACATGTACCAAAAACAAATAGACATTTAGAAAGAAATGGATTGATAAGGAGTTTCAAATGACAAATTTGGTAATTTTAATTATTGTGTAATGAGCATGCCTTCATGGTCTCTGAGATTTGGTTCACCATAGGAAAATTATTAGAGGATCCATTATGCATTGATACACTCTTGGAATGGAGTGTAACCCCAAAATATAAAGTAAAAATACAAAAATAAGTGGAAACCATGATTAAGAGAAAAAGAATAAAAACTCACTTCAGTATAAGTTAATTCTAATAAGATACACAGATGGCGCACAACACCTTTTCTGTGGTAGCTATCTTCTAAACCGACCAGGAATGGGCACCACAGCATGGGTGAGTGCAAGGAATGCTCCTCTTTCTTGTTTAAGTTTTCCTTGCATAATTACTCTCCTACATGTGAGCTATGTCTCTCTCTGTTTTTGTATCTCTCTCTTTTTCTTTTCACACTCACATACATAAATAAACACACAGGCACTCAGCACACACATACAAACATACACACCGTGTGAATTGTTTCCAAAGGAACTCATTAAGACCAATTAAGAGCCAAACAAAAAAAGTAAGGGTGCATGATTTTTATTTTCTTTTTCATACTCACCTGTATTTTACCAGTTTTGTATATCTGCTATCTTTTAATAACAATTTAAGATTTATATCCTTGGGGGGGGGAGAGAGAAGAAGAAGAAGAAGAAGAAGAAGAAGATGGGGGGGGACCTGACAATCACAGGCTGCATATCCCTTTATCATGCTAACACTGTGCTGGGGCTTACATGCAGAGCTACGTTAATGTCAGCAATTATTCTTCCTGCCATCACCTCACAAATAGTGGTAGAACAAAGATGATATATCAAGGACCTTTTGGGAATGTTAGTTCCTAAAAAAAATTGTCTGAGTCAGGTTTCAATAATAGTATAGACAAATAGTTACTGAATATCTACTGCTATCTCATGTTATTTTTGGACTCCTCTCAGTTTTTTTGGTTGGTTGGTTGGTTTTGTTTTGTTTTGTTTTGTTTTGTTTTGTTTTGTTTTGTTTTGTTTGAGACAGGGTTTCTCTGTAGCTTTGAAATCTGTCCTGGAACTAGCTCTTGTAGACTGGTCTCTAACTCACAGAGATCCACCTGCCTCTGCCTTCCAAGGGCTGGGATTAAAGGCGTGTTCCACTGTCGCCCAGCGTTTGTTTTCCTCCACCAAGTGCTATCTAGAAAACAGTGTTGTCCACGAAGGGCTGGAGGAGATTTTTCTCCGTGGTGTTAAGTGTTGTCTTCACTCACATTTGCATCCACCCACAAGAATAGGTGAATGTATTATCAATTGGTCCTACTCACTTGGCATTTGAAACTCAGAATCTTACTTTTGTTTAATTTCCATTTAGTTTTATGAACTTGGTTATTTTTCTTAGAATTGTAAGGAGGGGCACTAGTATATTCCTCACAAATGATTTTGGCCATTGACCTGGCTGTCTAGTGGTGAGATAGTGAGAGAGCAACACTGTGGAATCCTCTTAAATGTGCTGTTCAAAGCCAAAGTGGAAGGGAAATGCCAATTATAGAACATACTACAGACTCTTGCTCTCTGGCATTATGGTTGTCATGGAGATTTTTCTAATAATAACAGGCCCTGTTTGCCATGGCATCACTTCTTAACTTCCCCTGTGATCCTATTATGACACCAGATTGTAACTTCACTGACCTTGGAGGCATTTGATCTCCAAAGGACACAGGGATCTTCTAGTGCCCAGATTTTAATTTCTAGACAGCAATCTTGAGCTCAGAGATGTTAAGTTCAGAGTCTCCCAAGATAGCACAACTAAATAATAACATAGCTTGATATTGATAAATATTTATGCATAAAATATAGAAAGCACATTATTTTATATAGTTATGCATGTACATTTTCTCAAATATCTGTTGTGAATCAATCAATACAGCGCTTGTAGTGGACCTGCAGCACATCCATTGTACACGGGAAGAAACAAAGGCAATAAGCTATCTACCATTTCATGACAAGAAACTGAAGTTCAGGATAGAGAATGATCGCAACCTTTGGTGTTGGTATCATAAAGTAAAATCTGCATTGAGGATTGGCAAGATGCTCATTCAGTAAGGGTGCTTGTATCAAGCTTAAGACCTGAGCTTTTGTAAACACACGGTGGGAAGAAGAAACTCACTCCCAAAGTTAGCCCTTGGTCCTGCACACTGACACACATGCATGCACGGATGTACACACACACACACACACACAACATTGAGAAAGTAGGAACAGAAAGATTATAAAAAGTCAGTGGACGAAAAGGACCATTTTAAAGCCATGTTATCTGGAAATGACATGTCCATTGCATTTATGAACTCATAGCAGCTCTGGACCTGCACAAATCAAACTAATCAAATTCTAGCATAGATGGGGAGGCTCAAACAAGCCACCCATCGCTGAAGAGCTTTGGTAGTTGAAGGGTCATGAAACTCAATTTCCTTCAAGGAAGTGTCCCCTGAGAGAATGGCCACACTTGGCTCTACAATCATATCTGTATCACTGACTGAACTCAGTAGAAAATACAAAGAGAAAATGAAGGGAGACAGAGGCTATGGGGTAAGGTCTGAGAGAACTTAGAGGTGGAGCCAGTGGTTGGTACTGTCAGAATTTATTATAAACATTGTGAAACTCTGAAATAATGAGTAAGGAAGGGCATATGGCAAATTCAGGAAATGAAAGGGAGAAATTATATAATTATACTCTCAAAAATAAAAATATCTAGTGAATTTATAAAGATAACGCGGAAATATAATGGCACAGTTATGAACAATTTTGTTTAAATCTAAGCAGAATGGTAAACCACTGCCTGTTGTTATCTCTATACCATGGTCCTGTTTTAAACCAGAGACATAAAACCATAAATCTATGTCTGACTTGAGATTACTGGCCAGAGATGACAACTCAGTTTGACTAATGATATGAAACCTCTCCAGGTATTCTATGCTCCCTAAATATTATAAGAATTCTCTTGAGAATATATAAATAAAAATACCAAAAGCAAACTAAAGAAAAAGCTTTCAGAACCAATAACTTTATTACAAAATGGCATAATTTTCCATAAAAAAAATTCATACCAAAGAATGATGAATTCTTGAACAGTGTCAACAATGCTTCCACTTCTCCAGCATATTTGACTAACAAGCAACTGCCTTCCTGGGGCGTTCCAGTCTCTAGTCAGCCATGCACATCCTATATACGCGAGAAAATAAACCAATCACATGTAGTGTTATATGAAACTGAGGGAAAACCGACGGGTGACTATAATCCAAGATATGGGTCTTGTGAAGCCCTGTCTTAAGACAGAAGTTTAGTTGCATTTTTGATTGTTTTTTTATGTGTTCACTTGATTGTAGCATAGTCTATTACTGTAGCCCAGGCTGGAATGAAACTATGTGGCCCTGGTTGGCCTAAAGCCTATGGAAATCCTCTTGCCATCTTTTTCTGTTTGTTCTTCTCTCATATATTACATCTTTACAGCAGTTTTTCCCTCCCTCCAGTCATCCCAATCACCCCCACAAACTACCATCTTCACCACATCCACTTCTCTGCTTCTCTTCAGAAAAGACCAGGTCTTCCAGGATTATCAACCATACATGGCATAACAAGTTATTATTATAAGATGAGCACATACCCTATCATCCAGGCTGGGCAAGGCAACTCATAGGAGGAAAGGGCCCCAAAATCAAGTAAAAGAGTCAGAGACAGGCCCTACTCCTACTGTTAGGAGTCCCCCAAGAACGCCAACCTGTACAGCCATAACATATATGCAGAAGACCTAGCTCAGCCCCATAATGGTTCTCTGACTGTCACTTGAGTCTCTGTGAGCTCCTATGGGCCCACCTAGTTAATTTTGTGGGCAGTGTTCTTGTTACCCCTGACTTACTAATGCTGGGAGCATACATGTAAACCACTCCTCTAGGCTCTGGAAGAATATTAACATTCTATCATTTTCATCCATGGACATGTTTATCACCGCACTATTGCAAATATTTAATTCCCAGGACTGTGAACCAAGGTATTGTATAAGGCATTTCTGCTTCATGATGGTGAAGGTCACCTGAAGAAAACAGGTAATATCCCCGGTAATATCAGCCTAAAATGTTAGTTATTATACTACAACCTTTATATCACTCTCTTAAAAACATACAATGATAGGACACAAAGTGTTGAACATACATAGACAATTAGAAAGAATGTTCCAGTGGGTCATGTGCTGTTAATCTCAGCAATGTTGAAATGTCTAATGACTATAGGACAATGAATTCACACAAGTCTTTGAAGACCAAATTTGAGTAGTTGCCTGAAATACCAGTATATATTTTATACAGTGATATGATTGGCTATATTGACCAGGACAAATTTCCTGGTGTAGTATAAAAGAGTAAGAGAGTTTAGGGTTCCTTCATCTCATATCTTGCTATTAGTCCATAGAATAGTGCTATAGATCATATATTTTCAAGATGCCATAAATCAAACCATCAGAATACTGAAGAATTGACACTGAAGAAAGCCTGTCTTTTTCACCACTTTTTTCATGATTCAAAGTCCCACTATTGTGCTTGACATAAAGTTTATTAAGTGGCTACTAGTGATCAAAATCAAGCTTCTGATTGGTCCACCTAAAAGGCACAATAAGGCCAATATGTAGCTTTATTTCTTTCAAGTGGGAAGTTTTGCTATGATCACTCTCACCTGATCAGTATTACAGAAAAATCAATGGTCATGAACTGGTCCTAATTATCAAGATATTCATGAGACAAAGTTGGTGGACTCTGGGGTCAACAACATTAGAAATCTTCCCTTGAGGGGTAGACTTGTAATTTAACAGTTTCATCCTTGCACAAGGTTCTCAACTTGATATGTCTCAAGTACGTATAGATAGAATAACTAATGATGAGACAGCGATTTTGTAACAAAGAAATTATGACCTAAAAAAATGTTGCATTTCCATGACATCAAATCAATTGTTGGTTGATATTGGCGTGTTGTCTATTTCAAAGACATATTTATACAAAGTGCCATGGACTTTGTAATGTTCCAGTAATGTGCACAAAATTGCAAATAACAGAAACTTTGACATGGCATTGTGTTGAAATCTTAACTGTGACCTTGGCTAAAGATTGTCTTTTTCTGCAACCTCTTCATGGCATCTTTGATTTCTTTGTTTCTCAGACTATATATCAAAGGATTCAGCATTGGAATCACCACAGTGTAGAAGACAGATGTAAATCTGTCAAAACTAGAGGAGCCACCAGAGCTGGAACGCAAATAGACAATGATTCCAGAACTATAGAATAGGGAAACCGCTGCCAGGTGAGAAGCACAGGTATTGAATGCCTTAGACCTGCCCTTAGCTGAAGTGATTTTCATGATGGACAAGACGATGAAGCCATAGGATAGCATAATGACTAAGGCATTTGCAAGTCCAAACAACAGTGTTAATAAAGCAAGCAGGACCTGTGCAAAGTAAGTATCTGTGCAAGATAGATTTAACAACTGTGATATGTCACAGAAGAAATGTCTGATGACATTAGGTCCACAGAAGTGGAGCTGCAGCAAGACACATACCTGAGCTAAGGAACCTATGAACCCTGCTGTGTAGCTTCCCGTCACCATGCTAGCACAGAGGGCAGGTGACATGATTGATGAATAGAGCAGTGGGTTACAAATGGCAGCATACCTGTCATAGGCCATGGCTGTCATGAGGCAACATTCACACAATGCCATAGTGGAGAAGATGAAGTACTGAACTATGCAGTCCACAAAACTGATTGTTTGGTTTTTCTGGAAGAAGTTAGAAAGCATCTTGGGGACTGTAGAGGTGATGTAGCAGAGGTCTATAAAGGACAGATTACTGAGGAAGAAATACATGGGTGTGTGGAGGTGGGAATCCATCCTTATTAAAACAACAAGGGACAGGTTCCAGGTGAGCGCTGTAATGTAAAATGTGAGGAATATCACAAAGAGCAGGGCTGTGATTCGGGGGAAATCTGAGAATCCTAGGAGGATAAACTGGGTGATCTTGGTAATATTTCTTCCCCCAATCATTACCTCTGTGCTCCTGTTCCTAAAATAAGAAAGGAAATAGGAAATAGGACAATGCATTGCAGACTCAGGTGACATTACAGCATTATCTTAATAAGAGACATTTTAAACTTGAATAATGTCTTAAAACAAGGCCTAAAAAATTATGTGATCTCACACACACATGAACATGATGTACACATATACACAAATAAGTATATACAAAAACCTGTGTATATACACATGTGCAAGTACTCACACACACAAACACACAGATATGGATCATATTGTCCTGATTTCTAATTCTGACACATTTTTGTAACACAATAACTATGTTCCTAGTGAAGTTATGAAATCAGTCTTCCTACTAAAGTGTCATGTGAAGAACTCCAAAATAAATGTTAAGATATCATTTCCTGACATTATTTTAAAGTTCTAGCAGAACTTTAAGAATTATTTGACTTATTTATAATAATTTCCAAAAATAAGTTTAATATAACATTTCCAAAGTGATCTGTATCATACTGTCATGATTTGTAATTCTGACAGATTTGTTGGCACGAGAACTTATGTTCCCAGTAAGTTTAAAAATTGGTCTTCTTATGGAAGTGTCCTATGTGGGACTTCATAAGGAGGTGGGTAGTGCCCACTCTTGATCCCAAAGAAAGTCTCATTTGTATGTTCCTCTAGAATACATGACAGTCGGGAGAATCTTATTGCTTTTGCAATTCAGTTCTATTTCCCTTACTCCGTATTAAACTATCCCAATAGCTTGAACACAATGACCTTGAACACTTACTGTAAAGAGAGTACAGAAGTCCTCAGCTAGAAGGTAACTTCAAAATAAAGTATAAAGTAAAAACATGACAAGTGGAAACCCTGATTAAAAGAAAAAGAATAAAAACTCAATTGAAATATATGTTAATACTCACCAAATATACATGGGCAGTGCGCAACACCTTTTTTGTGAAAGATAATGTCTAAACCGACAAGGAATGAACACCACTGATGGGTGCGAGGAATGTGCTCCTTACTTTGTATACATTTGCCTTGTATAGTTACTCTCATGGATGAGTCTATGTCTCTCTGTCTTTGTGTGTCTCTCGCTTTTTCTATTTCACACTCTCATTCATAGATAAACACACAGGCACACTTACGCACACACACACATACACACATACAAACATATACAGTGTAAATCAGGTCCAAAGAAACATATTGAAAACCAATTAAAAGTCAAACAAAAATGTAAGGGTTCTGTGATTTTTATTTTCTTACTTATCTGTATTTCCCCAATTTTGCATATCTGCTATATTTTTATAACAATTTAAGATTTATAAAAAACAATTTAGGATTAATATTTTAATAACAGAGGGAAAAGAGAGAGAGATAGAGGTCATGATGTTCACTTACTGGCTGCATATCCCTTCATCATGCTAACACTGTGCTGCCTCAGTCGTTCCGTGTATAAATGGAGATGATGAAACTGACCATCCTCTAGCACTGCTCAAGAGACTGAATGACATAAGGGGCTTACATGCAGAGCTCCGTTAATGTTAGGAATTATTCTTCCTGCCATCACCTCCCTCTAAAATGCAGGCAATGGTAGAACAAAGATGATATATAAAGGACCTTTTGACAAAGTTAGTCCCTACAAAACTTTTCTGAACCAGGTTTCAATAACAGTGTTGAGAAACAGTTATTAGAATGTCTACTTCTGGCTAATATTTTCAAATGCTCAGTCGCTCATATTGCAGATTCTCATTGCTGCATTTGTCTTCCTCCACCACGAGCTATCTAGAAGACAATGCTGTTGATGAAGGACTGGAGTAGACTTTCTTCCTTAGTGTTGTGTTCACTCACATTTGCATCCACCCACAAATACAGGTGAATGTATTATCATCTGGTCCTACTCGACTTGGTATTTAAAACTCAAAATTTTACTTTTGCTTAATTTCCATTGTAGTTTTATGAGCTTGGTCATCTTTCTGTTTATTCTTAGAATAAACAACGTTGTTTCTCTGTTCATCCAAGCTGAGTTAAGTTTAATAAAAAAATTGAAATTATAAACCCTCATGGGTAACATTGGTAAACATCAATTTAATTGACCAGTTCTATAAAATGATTGAAATGTTGTCACTCTCTCATTGCATTCTGGTGCTACAGGCAGGCACACCTAGGTATATTTTATGTAAGCCACTATTCCCAGTAAAGACTGAAAAATTACGGGCCATTATTTTTTCTCTTAATATTTTTTCTAGACTAATTTATTTAAATGTTGTAACAGAGGAAAAACAAACATACTCAATGTTTTTTATTAGTGTTCTGTATGTGCTCTGCTTCTCCCAAGACATTTTAAAGTAAAAAAGTTATTAAAGATTCACCAGGATAAGTACAGCTTATCACTTCTGATCTAATAAGAACACGGCCAGTATAATGAAATGTCCTGGGAATAACAAGTTAAGTACATGTTGATGAGTGAGAAAAATGTGAGTAAAAGCAACTTAAGTGGACAGTTAGATCAACACTACCTGTTTCTGGAGTAGACATGTCTGATAACTGCTCTGCTAAAACTAGTGTCTCTAGGACCATCAAAGGTGACCCTGAGAACTATCTGAAGATGGTGAAATTTCTTGTGGAGTCGTGCATGAGTATTCTGCCATATCATAAGATTTGGTTTGTCTCTTACAAGTAGAAATCATGAGCCAAAGCTGTGCATCTGTATAGAATATAATTCTAATCATATAACCCTGGTAAACAAAAATGCAGCAAAAAGAGTTCCAGGAGCTCACCAAGGCCAACTGGACTGTGACTGAAAAAGCATGGGATAAAACTGGACTCTCTGAATATGGCAGACAATGAGGGCTGCTGAGAAGCCAAGGACAATGGCACTGGGTTTTGATCCTACTTCATGTTCTGGCTTTGTAGGAGCCTAGCCAGTTTGGATGTTCACCTTCTTAGACCAGGATGGAGGGGGGAGGACTTTGGGCTTTCCACAGGGCAGGGAACCCTGACTGCTCTTCAGACTGGAGAGGGAGGGGAAGAGGAATGGGAGAGGGGGAGAGAAGTGGGGGGAGGGGGAGAGGAGTGGGAGGAGGGGGAGGGAAATGGGAGGCTGGGAGGAGGCGGAAATTTTTTTTCAATAAAATAAAAATAAATAAATAAAAAGTTCCAGGGAAGGCAGAAAGTTGAGATATGTGGGCAAGCATGCTTTGCCCTTAGGAAATCTGAAACTCAGTCAATTGTTATGTTTTTATCCAAATCTCAATTTGTGACTTTTAAAATCAGTTAGACCTCATAGACAATCTCATTTAGCCCTGACTGCCCTCATTATCTCCACTGTTCTAAGTAGAAAATGGAAAGTACTAGAATTGAAGGTACTTACTCAAGCGTTCAACAACCACCTCTCCACCCCAGATACGTGTCTGATATTTTAAACATAGGATATATTCTTTTCTCAGATCAGCATATAATTTGGGTAAAGGGAAACTGAGGGAAAATATACAGGATGTAGAAGTTAGGAGAATGATTAAGAAAAGAATGGGAAGGTCTAATCCCCATAAGTATTATTAGCAGTGAATCCTCCTGCAGAAATGACAGACATTAAGATAGCTAATTCCACCTGCAATTCCTACCTTCTGCCCTTCACCGAGACTAGAGGAAGACAGAATCCTTGCCAAATGTTGATACTGTGAATATTTCAAATAATTTTCCAGGAGAGGTGCTAGTATATTCTTAGCAAATGTTTTTGGCCATTGACCTGGCTGTCTAGTGGTGAGATAGTGAGAGAGCAACACTGGGGAATCTTCTTAAATGTGCTGTTGAGAGCCAAAGTGGAAGGGAAAAGCCAATTATAGAACATACTACAGACTCTTGCTCTCTGGCATCATGGTTGTCATGGAGATTTTTCTAATAATTACAAGTCAAATTTACCATTGCATCAATTCTTAACTTCCCCTGTGATCTATTATGACACCAGATTGTAACTTTACTGACCTTTGAGGCATTTGATCTCCAAAGGACACAGGGATCTTCCAGTCCCAAGATCTTAATTTCTAGAAGACAGTCTTGAGTTCGGAGATGTTAAGGGTGTCTCCCAAGATAGCACAGCTAAATGATAACATAACTTGATATTGATAAATATATATGCATACA
Organism: Neodon shergylaensis; assembly: GCA_025134845.1. Classification (NCBI taxonomy): domain Eukaryota; kingdom Metazoa; phylum Chordata; class Mammalia; order Rodentia; family Cricetidae; genus Neodon; species Neodon shergylaensis. Next base: position 361,495 of record JABTXL010009375.1, read on the forward strand.
ATATAGAAAGCACTTTATTTTGTACAGGTATGCACACATGGTTTTTCTCAAATATCTGCTGTGAATCAATACAGCAGCTCTAACAAACATGCAGCTAACACATATTGAAGAAGTCAAGGCATAAGTTATCTTCCAGCTCATGACAAGAAACTGAAATTCGGGACAGAGAATGTCCTATCCAAATCACAACCTTGGGTGTTAATATCATAAAGTGAAAATTACCCATTGAGGACTGGCAAGATGCATATTCACTGAGGGTGCTTGTATCAAGCTTATGACCTGAGTTTTTAAGCACATATTATGGGAAGAGATAACTGACTCCAAAAGTTAGCCCTCTGTCCTACACACATACACACACATACACGGGGAGGGGGGAAGGGAGAGGGAGAGAAATACAAATTTAAAAATTTTGGCCATTGAATTCCGGCTTTGTCTCTAACTGGTTTGTGTTTTTGTATACATTTCTCCAAACCACAGTATTTCCATACATTAAATGGCAATAATGATAATATGTACGCCATAAAGAAGCTCTGAAGAGAATTAAGTTAAAGATTATAAACTCTTTAAATTTCATAGTACACATCAGTCCTTCTATTTATTAATGTATTTAGAAATATGATTTGGAAATCTAACATTTGCCATAAGTCCAGTCTTCAAAAATAAACTCTTAAAGAAAACCCTTTCAGTAAGTAAGATGTAAGAGCCAGAGGCAATGAATGATTACAGAAAATAGTGTCTTCAGCAATTACACACAGGAACTCATGGGCAGCTGTGACCCTATGCACAAAACCTCTACCAGATCAAGCCAGACCAAATCCCATCATGCACAGGGAGGTAGTAATGAGGAGCTATTGACAGCTGATTCTCCCTAGAAAGGGAATGTTATTTGATTCTCAAGGATGTGGCCCCTGAGGGGCTACCATGATTCAATGGGTGGCTCTATATTCATGCAATGGCAACACAAAGTGGACTCAGTGGATTTCAAAAGGAATAAATAAAATGTGGCAGGAATTGTGGTGGAAGGGATAAGGGAAAAAATAGAGGGGAAGGAAAGAAGAGTGAACCTGATAAAATGCTTTATATAACTTATGAAATTCTCAAACAATAATAAAATAAAGCATAGACTTAAGCTTCAAAAGACCATAGAGAGTCATGCACCTTCTCTAGGTCCCAGACACATGAGAACCTGATGCATCTGTGCATCTTCCACAGGTTTCTGAGGATTTGTACCAATAACCTGCCAAATCTCATATGCCTTGTTACTGTGTTCAGAAGTTGTGCCTAGCCTTAGTTGAGCTAGGACCACTGTTGATATCCCAATCACACAGCAACACTGTTGGTTGTTTTGTGTATTTTAACAAAATAAAATACAATAATATAAAATAAAGACCATCACATCAGAGTTGGACAAGGCAAAACCAACAGAAGGTAAGAAGCCCAATATAAGGCAGAATCAGAGGCACACTCATTCCCAGACTCGAAAGTCTCATAAAACACTAAACCAGAAGCTAAAATACATACACAAAGAACCATGTATGTCCTGTCCTTGCTGCTTCATTTTCTGTGGGTTCATATGAGCTTTTCTCAGTTGATTTGCAAGCATTTTGTTCTCCTGGTGTCCTCCATCCCCTGTGGCTCTTACACTCTTTCCACCTCCACTTTCCTCGGGTTCTCTGGGCTCTGAGGGGAGGGATTTGAAGGAGACATTCCATTTGGTGCTGAGTGTTTTAAGTTCTCTCCCTTTCTCTGAGTAAGGTCTGGCTGTGGGTCTCTGTATTTTCCTCCCATCTATTGTGGAAGGAAACATCTCTGATAATGGCTGAATACAACACTGATCTGTAAGTATCGCAGAATACTAGGAGTCATTTTATCACTAATTTTTTTTTTTTTTTTGGTTTTTCGAGACAGGGTTTCTCTGTGGCCTTGGAGCCTGTCCTGGAACTCCCTTTGTAGACCAGGCTGGTCTCGAACTCACAAAGATCCGCCTGCCTCTGCCTCCCGAGTGCTGGGATTAAAGGCGTGCGCCACCACCGCCCGGCTGACTAATTTTTTTTTTTTATTGAAAAAAAATCCCTGCTTCCTCCCAACCTCCCATTTCCCTCCCCCTCCTCCCGCCCCTCTCCCCCTTCCCCCTACTCCTCTCCCCCTCCCTCTCCAGTCCGAAGAGCAGTCAGGGTTCCCTGCCCTGTGGAAAGTCCAGGGTCTTCTCCCCTCCATCCAGGTCTAAGAAGGTGAACATCCAAACTGGCTAGGCTCCCACAAAGCCAGAACATGAAGTAGGAACAAAACCCCATGCCATTGTCCTTGGCTTCTCATCAGCCCTTATTGTCCGCCATGTTCGGAGAGTCAGGTTTTATCCCATGCTTTTTCAGTCACAGTCCAGCTGGCCTTGGTTAGCTCCCAATAGATCAGCCCCACTGTCTCGGTGGATGGGCACACGTCTCGTGGTACTGACTTCCATGCTCATGTTCTCCTTCTTTTCTGCTCCACATTGGGACTTTGGGAGCTTAGTCCGATGCTCCAGTGTGGGTCTCTGTCTCTATCTCCATCCATCGCTAGATGAAGGTTCTATGGTGATATGCAAGATATTCATCAGTATGGCTATAGGATAGGGTCATTTCAGGTTCCCTATCCTCAGCTGCCCAAGTAACTAACTGGGGACATTGCCCTGGGCACCTGGGCGCCACTCCAGGTTCATGTCTCTTACCAACCCTAAGGTGGTTCCCTTAATTAAGTTATGTGATAAAACAAGGTTGGATAGAGGAGCAGGGAATCACTAATTTTTTTAAGACCAGCAGTAATTGGTTTTTTTTTTTTTTTTTTTTGATTTTCGAGACAGGGTTTCTCTGTAGTTTTTGGTGCCCGTCCTGGAACTAGCTCTTGTAGACCAGGCTGGCCTTGAACTCACAGAGATCCTCCTGCCTCTGCCTCCCGAGTGCTGGGATTAAAGGCGTGCGCCACCACCGCCCGGCAGTAATTGGTTTTACCCTAGATCTCTGAGCTATCTATTCTTTGGTTCCTAGTGACCCAAGCAGTATTAGGTATCTGTGCCATCTTGTAGAGTGGGCCTTAAGTCAAATCAGATGTTTTTGTTTACTCACAGAACTGCCCTGTATTTTGCAAGTAGGACAGTCTTGTAGATCAAAGGGTTTTTTTTTTTTTTGCTGAATTGATGTTTATGTTTCTCTATTGGTAGTCTGAAGAGTACCTTACCATACCAAAGACACTAGAATATAGGGATGAAGGTTCTATGTAGGCACCAGCTTGATATCCCCATGTTCAAAAAGTTGTGTGGAAATTGTCTTCATCAATAGGGTCTTGCTATAAGTATCTAGAAAGTCACTTATTCATTGTATTGACAATTGCCTGGGTTATTTGGGGATTTCCATGGGACCCCTTTGGCCAACAACTCCATTTGGATATAACTAGCCCCTTGGTGACAAGATAGCCAGTTGGGATTCTGTGTTGCCACCCCCTCTCCTGCCATTATTTGGAGACCTTGTTGGGGTCACCATACATTTCAGGAGGTTTCAACTGCACTAGGTTTCCATGCCACCCCCTCAAATGCCCCTCAATTCTAGCTGTCGCTCCCCATATTCCCTCATTTGACAACATCTCCCCTTCCTCTCTCCCCACCTGACCCTTCTGTTCCCATCCCTCAATATCCAGTCCACCCATAAAATTTGTTCTATACACTTCTCAGGGAGATCCATGTGTCTCGCCCTAGACCCATTGTCTATTCCTCACCTCTTTGGATCCATGGTTTGTAGCTCAGTTAATGGCTAATATGTACATATAAGCTAATACCTGTTGTATCTGTCTTTCTGGGTCTGAGTTACTTCACTAGGAATGATTTTTTCTGGTTCCATTCATTTGTCTGCAAATTTCATGATGTCATTCTTAACATTTGAGTAATACTCTATTGTATAAATGTATCATGTTTTCTTTATATGTATTCTTCTGTTAAGTGACATCTAGGTTATTTAAATTTTTTGGATATTATGAACAGAGAAGCATTAGACATGATTGAACAAGTGACTTTGTGATAGGATGAAGCATCCTTTGGATATATGCCCAAGAACAGTATAGCTGGACCTTGAAATACATCGATTTTTAATTTTTAATTTTCTGAAGATTCATCATATTGATTTCCATAGTGACTATGCAATTTTTCACTTTCACCATCAATGGATGAGTGTTCCCCCTTATTCTACATCTTGCCAGCATGAGTTACCACTTGTGTTAGTGGTCTTAGCCATTGTGACAGGTGTAAAGTAGAATCTCTAAAAAGTTTTGATTTGCATTTCTTTAAGTGTTGCTCAGCCATTTGAGACTTCTATTGAGAATTCTGTTTATATCTGTACTCCCTTTTAATTGGATTATTTTGAGTTTTATATCTAGTTTCTTGATTTCTTTATATATTTTGGATATTAGTCCTCTGTTGAAGAGGTGAAAAAGTCTTTGTACACGCAGAAACACACTAGAGAAGCCAGAAAAAGCTATCTCTTCAGTGGAATGAAGTGTTTAGTTGTTCCTCTAAAATTCTGGGAATACTTTATAACCTGGTGGTCCTTTGCTGTCTGATGAGTCAGGCTCCATTCGTATCTCCCAGAATTTATGCTTTACTTGTCCCAAACCATTTCCTCTACCCCACCCTCCACCCCCGCCAAATATTGAGCATTGCTTTTAGGCAAGTAAAACAAAAAAAAAACCTATCCGTATAAGTGATGTCTCTTGTATTTTACAGCAATCTAAATGACTTCTATGTTATCTTAGGGCCAGGCCAATCCTGACACCCACAGGTATTGTGTTTACCTCAGTCAGTCTCCCTAGACCCTAAACATTAGGCACTATCTTTACGTCAGCAGTACTCATCCTTGTGAAAGAAGCCAGAGGTACTTTATAAAGCACCTCAATGTAAGCATGTCTTAATTTTTTTGTGCACTTGGGACTAAGTTAATTGTTCTCAGAAAACTTTTTTCTAAAATTGTGCAGTACTTAAATATAACTAAAGTGAATGATCTGGAATCAGACTTTAGAAGTCTATACCAAAATCAGCCTGAATCAAATTTCATGTTTGCCTCTTCATGGATTATTTCCCTTCCCGCTGTATAGCCTGCAAGGACCCTCCATACTCCACCAGATGCAGAGTTGGTAAAAATCTTTTGCCCATTCTTTAGGCTTCTGTTGTGATCAAATGATGTTCTGTGTCTTATAGAAGCTTTTCAGTTACCCTTTATTAATTTTTTTAAAGAACAAAAGAAAGAAGGCTTGGATTTGGATGAGTGGGAAGGTGGGGGGATCATGGAGTAGTTAGGGAAGGGAAAATCATGATCAAAATATATTGTATGAAAAAATCAAAAAGACTGAACTTGAAATGTCATTCCATTTATCTAAAACATGAGAAGCTGGAAGAACATACATCCAAATGCCTGAAGGTTGGACAGTTTTCCATAAGAAGAAACACTACCATGACTACAAGTCCACTTGAAAAGTCACAAACATCATAAATAACCAAGACAATATGTCTCCTGCAAAAATTAACACTGCTATACTAATGTTCCTTGAAAATGTAACTTAGATGGCAACAAAACAATTAATTCAAAATAGCAATTATTAACATGTTTAAGGAACTCAAAAAGGATAGGAATAAATGCCAGAATGAAGACCACAAAAACAGAACAACCTGAATGAAAAAAGGAAGACAATTCAAAATGTCCTCCCCTGGACTCTAGATTGAGGCAGGAAGTATTCTTCCATGAGCCTCCAAGTACCAGAGGCACGGGGCTGTTGAGCACCATTATGCTTTCAGCAGAATCACCTCTTCCATCCAGATAACTGAATACATGGCTTTTGTTTGAAACTGCATGCTGTGGCCAAGAAGAGAATAAAGGAACCTGCACAATGCCAATAAGACTGAGAAGAAAGCAAAAATCTACATGCTGGTCCAGGGCCCTCTGCCCTGGGCCTGAATGACAAAACACAGACCCACCTGGTACCTGATGGGCTCTATTACAGTGAGCAAATGTATGGGGGTGGGTATAGAAGAGAGCAAGTTATAGAATGGTTCATGTCTTGTGGAGAGAGGCATATCTGAAGAACTGAAAGCAGTGAGGGGAAGAGGCCCTGCTCCTATGCTGAGAGAATCCAGACAGGTGAGTGAGTTGCCCCATGGCCGGATGGTCCCGGGGAACTGAGTACAGGCCCCCTCTAATTCCCTAAGCTTTTCTGGCCATCCAGCCTGGTGTTTCCCCACTGCTGGCTTTCTTTAGGACATTACAGCCTCTCCCCAAGCACCACTTTTCATCTGCAAGGTCTTTGGATCCCCCAGTTCAGCCTGCTTCAGGTCAGAGAGGAACTGAGAGGGCAGATCAAGAAAAACTCTGAAGTACACAGTCAGCCACAGCAAAGATTGGACCAAGACACCAAGAATCTTGTTGGCCTAATTTGAAGGAAGAGATGGGCAGGCGCCAATGCAAGAATTCCTCCAACAACCTGAAAAGCAACATGATAGCACCAGAATCCAGCGAACATGCAACAGGAAGACTTGAACACCCTAACCCAGAAGAAGTAGAAGAAATCAACTTTAAATGTAACCTTATGAAAATGACCAAGACCCTTAAACAGGAAGTGAAAAACTCCCTTAAAGAAATGGAAGAGAAAGGCTGGGTGGTGGTGCTGCATGCCTTTAATCCCAGCACTCGGGAGGCAGAGGCAGGCGGATCTCTGAGAGTTCGAGGCCAGCCTGGTCTACAAGAGCTAGTTCCAGGACAGGCACCAAAGCTACAGAGAAACCCTGCCTTGAAACACCAAAAAAAAAGAAAGAAAGAAAGAAAGAAAGAAAGAAAGAAAGAAAGAAAGAAAGAAGAAATGGAAGAGAAGACAAACAAAAAGTTAGAAAAAATTAATAAACCCCTCAAAGATACACAAGAAAACTAAAAAAAAGCAATCAAACAGGTAAAGGAAACAGCTCAAGACTTAAAAACTGAAATGGAGTAATGAAGAAAACACAAGCCAAGGGAAGGCTGGATATGGAAAATCTGGTAAATAAACAGGAACTACAGAGACAAGTATAACCAACAGAATACAAGAGATAGAAGAAAGAATCTCAAGCACTGATAATACAATAGATAAAATAGACTCATTGATCAAAGAAAAGAGCAAATCCAACAAATTCTTAACACAAGACATCTAGGAAATCTGGGACACCATGAAAAGACCAAACCTAAGAATAATAGGGTAGAAGAAGGAGAAGAATTACAGCTCAAAGGCCTAGAAAATATATTCAACAAAATTATAGAAGAAAACTTTCCCAACCTAAAGAAAGATATTCCTATGAAGGTACAAGAAGCTTACAGAACACCAAATAGACTGGATCAAAAAAAATATCCTCACCATATAATAATCAAAACACAAAACATACAGAATAAAGAAAGAATATTAAGAGCTGCAAAGGAAAAGGGTCAAGTAACTTATAAAGGTAAACCTATCAGAATTACACCTGACTTCTCAATGGAAACCATGAAATCCAGAAGGTCTTGGATAGATGTGCTGCAGACACTAAGAGACCGTGGATGCAAGCCCAGACTACAATACCCAGCAAAGCTTGCATCGATGGAGAAAATGAGATATTCCAGAACAAAAACAGATTTAAACAATATGTATCTACAAACCCAGCCTTACAGAAAGTACTAGGAGGAAAACCTCAACCCGAGGAAGCCAACAACACCCACAATAGCACAGACCTCTGACAACCCTCCCCCAACACAACTCAAAGAAGGGAAACACACAAACACAACCATCAAAAAATAACTGGAGTTAACAACCACTGGTCATTAATATTGCTTAATATCAATGGACTCAATTCACCTATAAAAAGGCACAGGTTAAGAGAATGGATATGAAAACAGGATCCAACATTTTGCTGTTTATAAGAAACATACCTCAACCTCAAAGACAGACACTACCTCAGAGTAAAGGGTTGGGAAAAGGTTTTCCAAGCAAATGGACCTAAGAAATAAGTGGGTGTGGCTATCCTAATATCTAACAAAATTGATTTCAAACTAAAATCAATCAGAAGAGATGAAGGACACTTTATACTCATAACAGAAAGAATTCATCAAGATGAAGTCTCGATCCTGAATATCTATGCCCTAATAAAAACTCACCCACATATGTAAAAGAAACATTACTAGAACTCAAATCACACATCAACCTCCACACACTAATAGTAGAAGATTTCAGCACTCCTCTCTCACCAATGGACAGGTCAACCAGACAGAAACTTAGCAGAGAAATAAGAGAACTAACAGATGTAAAGAATCAAATGAACTTAACAGACATCTATAGAACATTCCACCCAAACAGAAAAGAATATACCTTTTGCTCAGCAGGACCTCACAGATGAAAAGGCCATGGTACACCTTCTTACAACTTTCTAGCCAGAATGTCAAGTAAGAACTTCAGAAAAACCCTACCAACTACTCAGAGACTATTTGCAATTATGTCAGACAATAATTTTGAAATTTAACTATAATTTTATTTTATAGAGGTCCAATAGAAACAGCATTGCCCCCATGAAAGCTGGAACCAATTCTAGAAGATGAGGTCCCTCTCCCAACAAAGTTTTTGCTCAGGGTTAGAGACATTTATTAGGGGTTGGTTAAAAGTAGTATAGGGTTGGGGGTGGAAATAAAATAAGCTCGGGTATCTCTTTAGATTAAAAATAAAAAGAGAATTGGATTAGATGGGATAATAAGTAGATTAGATTATTACTTCTGAGCTATTTATACACAATTTACATCAGTATAGATTCTTGTATATTTATATAAATTCAAATTATATTTGTTATATTGAGTATGCTCCTATTTCTGTTTATAATGTTTGTGTACTATGCAAAGTTATTTTGTCATAGTGTATGCATGCATGTTTCTAACTCTTCTCAAGATATTTTGTGTATTGATGCAATTTTAGGATATATTTATCATATTGCACTATACATTTCAACCTTTGATCAAGATACTTATATATTGTTTACATTTTGAAATCATTGTCCTCATTTGCTGCACATTTGTTTAAAGATTGTTTAATATTTTAATATAAAGCTTTAGTCTTTAAATTATATAGGTATTAAGAATTATAGGTCAATAGTTATACATGTTTGCCATACTTATAGTTAGACTAATCAGAATCTTTAGATGCATAGAGATTGTATTCGCATAGATAGGTAATTTTCAAATACTTCAAAGAGCTGTAGAATATGGCATTTAATTAATTTAGGGTTCTGCTGACATGAGACACAATTGCTTCTGGCAGCATGGATCTATTCCCAAGAGAATGTTGGGCACCAAAAACACTCCACTTGGAGCTTGTTTTCTTCTTGGCAACACTGACCTTTGGACAAAGAACTGGCCCTGCCTTGACCACTGACAAAATACATGGTGTCCAGACTGGACAAGCACGATACAAGCAAAGACAGCCAAACCTTGCCAAGACAGGGTAAAATGGTTTTTAAATTTTCCTGCCTATGAAAATGGTCTGTCAATTATTCTAGGCCTTAGCCAAAGTTGGTTGCTCCAGGATTGCAAATGAGATTTGGGGGGATTTCCCAGGTAGCTAGTTGTCTATGTCATTTCTTGCACCTTTTGGAAGTTGCTTGGTTGCACTTCCTGTTTACTCAAGTAATATTATTTCCCTTCTCAGGTCTTTGATGCAGTTGAGGGCTAGATAGTTATAGTTACTTTCTTCTCAAGACTTAGCCAAGCCATTTTCAATACAAGGCTTAGACTCCTTAGGATAGGATAATCATTGAAACATTTAGCATAGGTTTCTTGTTTGATGTTGTTCATACTGGTTGTAATCCTAATTTTTGCCTCTTCTTTTTCTTAGATAATACTTATTATTTGTTTTTATTGTATATAGTTTTGTATTATTTTAGAATTCTCTTATTTAAACAAAAGGGGGAGGTGCTGTAAGAACACTTTCAGTCAATAGCCTTAAGATACCAGCCCACTTTGGGCATGGTCTCATGTGCGGGCCTCTTGCCTGTGAATTTGGTTCCAGTTCCCAATGCATGCAGAAGACTGCAGATCGCTACTCTTTCCTATTTCCTGCAGATTGTTATTTTTCCCAGATAAATAAGTCTTTGTTACACTCAATTTTTGACTATTATGAAACTCTTTCATATGTCAACAATGACATGAACAAGTGGAAGATGTCCTCCTTTCTGCCACCCCTCACCACCTGTGGCAGGTGGGAGAGCTGGCCATGAGGTCAAGAGAACCAGTAAGACAGCCCAGCATCTCACTGGCTGAAGTACTAGGAAAAACAGGCCTTGTACCTCACCTCAGTAACACAGTAGAGCTGACCCTTTCTGGTGCTGGTGCTGTTCAACCAACCCTGAGAGCATAAGCATAGGAAAGCTATCCCCACATCTCATCTGTTATGTTGTGTGGGTGGGGGAGAAATGCTTCCCCTTGCCCCTCACCTCTTGTTGCCTACAGTACTCAGGAGAGGAAGTCCTGCACCTCATGTGGGTACTACAATAGTGCCAATATTGCTGGTGGGGAGAGATGTCAGCCTGCCCTGAGGTCATGTGAATGGGACACTTGGTCCTGCACCCCTTGTCTGTCATGTGGTGGTGAGGGAGAGGGAAAGATGCCCTTTCCCCTCACTCCTTCCCTCCTGCCCCTTCCTCTCACCAGATTCAGCACTAGGGATAGTGAGCTCTATACCTCCACTGTTCACACAGTAAAGAGACCCTATTGATAGAGGTGTGGGTGAGCCATCCCTGAGAATGTGGGTGTGAGAGATCAAGCCACACCAATCTGCCATATAGTAGTCTGGGCAATGGAGAGAAGACCTCCAACTGCTGCCTGGGGGACCAGTCTCCAGCAGCACGGTGCTTAAATGGAATCCACAAAGTTGGCATAGTAGGCATTTCTATCTGAGGGGCCTAGGGGAAAAGACACCCACATTCTTTCTTGATGGTTTTCCTTCATTTTCTGTGTTCTTTTATGGTATACTTTTTTCTACAGCTTACATACCCCAACAAAATATTTCAAGCAATATGGGAATTACAGTGTGGGTAATTTTTCAAGTGAATGGTTATAATTAATATGGGTAAAAAACATGGTTTTCATCTCTCTTACATGATTAAAGCAAAGTCACCCCAATAACCCATATACATCTACATATAAGTAACTTGTTATAAACTATCAGCAAGCAAGGGGTATTTTTTCTCAGCCATTTCTTTTGTTGGCAGGCTGTATATTGCAATTACCAAGAAAGACTCAATTACTTTGTTATCTATCTTGAAAGGTAATCTTAAAAGGAATCTTAAAGAAATCACAAACCTAAATTTTTATACATAAAAGTAATGAGTCAGCTCTACTTTAAACCTTGAGGGTGTATACCCACTCATCAATAGTTTTTTATAACAGAATATTGACGGCAGAAATGGGTACAAGAAATTAATCATTACCTTTGGTTATCAACCAATCCTAGTCAGGAAGGTCCATTAGCTAGTAACAATTGGGCTGCTTTGTATTTTTTACCTGAACTGTGTGTTCTTGTGAACTTTAGATTGTTTTCTGGGGTTTTCATCTCAAAATTATTATCAAAACACCTAATCTAACCTGAAGTTATTTTAAGACTTTGTTTTCAAATATGATGCATACAGAAATCTGTGACTGAGTCTTTCAGCATAAGTTTAAAGGAATTTAAGCCACCCTGGTTCCTGGCACTCCATTGTTTTTTTAATTATTAACTTGAGTTGTGATCTATGTAGCTCCTTAGGTGAAACCCATAAGCTCCAGCTGTATAAAATTTCCTTGTATTTATTTTTATTCATCAAAACTGTATAAACTAACATTGCTATTATTATCAATTAGACAGTACAGCTTAGGAAGGAATCATTTTCATAATAATACACAGGTAAAAATGCCCAGTAGAACAGAATGTTTCCATGAAATAAACACACTACACTACAGGCAGTGGGGATCTCCCCACACCCATTCACACCATGCCGGACAAGAGAGAAAAATGGCAGCAGAAAACATGCAGAGGTACAGCAGAAGCAAAGACATTCTACGGTCTGTGGTCTCGGGGCCTTACCTATCTGAGATTCACCCATCAGTAGGTTGCGTCCTGGTGGACTGACATCTTGAACTTCAATTGTCACCTGCTGCTCCTCTGGCATGGCCACTGGCACACTCCCCATGTCCCTGAGGCCTGTGATAGGTAGGAGCACCATCCCTGAGATCACTAGAGTGAGAGATCTGGCCATGCCTCTCATCAGATGCAGCACTGGACAGAGTAGCCCCTACACACCTTGCCTAGGCAACACAGTAGAACCAGTGGTTCATTTGGATATAGAATTCTCAAGCAGTGACTTTTCTTGCTATGAATCAGCCATGGTTCTTTATATTTTCTCTCATTACACTCCTTGGAGTGGCATGAAGTCCCCAAATGCTCTCCCCAGTGCCTGTGCCCCACTGCTGCACTCCAAGGAAACTCAGACAGAACACAGGCTTTCCCAGGTGCCTTCTGTTATCTTGTTATTCCTGTGCTCTTGCGGCTGCTGATCCATCAGGGCCCACTGTGGTGCACACAGTCTGTAATTTCTATTAAGTAACTATTTTTAATCTGAGCATATATCTTTTAGCATTTCCCTCTAAAATTAGATTCAGACCAGCCATGTTATGAGTGCACCACTAGGCCCCAATGGGTTTGTTTTGTAGGTAGCCCATGACACCTACTGGCAGGGAATGGTTATTGCACCTACTCCAGCTCAAACTCAACCATAGGTAAGATCCTTAATTTGAAATATAAATTATGAATTTATAATTGAAATATATGTTAGACAATATGTTAGGCAATATATAGACAACCTTACCATCCAAAGTTTCAATAGTCTCTTTACTTACACCATGTATAAGGTTTTATAAGACTTATATTATTTCCCTCCTACATCACTACTTTTGATTCTGGAGATTAGTCTTCTCATTTTTTTTTCTTAAAAATATGGTTTAATCATAGGGATAAGAATGAGCTGCTTTTAGAAATGATGCCATATTTAAAGACTGATACCAAGCTTCTTAAAAGAGACATTGGAACTCTGAAGAAGTATATGCACAATTTAACTAACAAAAGTCAGTCAACGGGGATACTATAAAAATGGTACAGACTGACAGTGATTTATTAAAAGGAAAATTCAGCTCTCTGGAGAAGGATACAGCTGATTTGGCACATAAAACCCAGTCAATGACAGTGAATTCTGAAACATTATTTGCAAGGATTTGTACTGTTGAATGTATTAATCAGACTCTGTCAAAGGAGTGTGACAGATTGGCTAATAGAATGTCTCTCCGGGAAGGTAATATGCATGCTATGAAGATTATGTCCAAGTATGAGAGATTATCTCTACTGGACAAACTTCATACATTGGAATCCTCAATGAGGGCATTAGAACAAAATACTGGACAGGAGATCCAGACTTTAAAAAAGATTATTAAATAGATTTGAAAAGATTAAGAAACTTATCAAATTTGATGACAAGGGACAAGAAGTACAAAGACAAAATTTAGCCTCATCAATACATAAAAACCTCCAGGATAGCTTCCCCAGAGTTCTGCATGCTTTTCCAGTAATAACGTCAGAAAGAGTATCTGACCCCAAGTACCCTAAGGTTGTAAAAGAATATTCATGGGAGCCCATATATATGACTGACCTAAAGGAAATTAAACAAATAATTGTAACTTATGGACTACATTCATCCTTTGTTAGGGAAATGGTCAAAACTTGAGCTTCCAGTAACAAAGCAATGCCACAAGACTGTACTCAGTTAATCTCAACAGTCCTAGAAAGTGGACCACAGTTGCTGTGGAGGTGCTATTTTAAAGAAGAAGCCAAATTTTTAGAGTAACAGGAAAAAGCAAAAGGACTTGAGATTTTCCTAGATCAAATTCTAGGCAAGGGACTTTTCTCTAATCCTCAGGATAAAGCTCTTTATGATGACCACACCTTGTCCATATATCACACAGCAGCTTTAAAGGCTTAGGAAAGGACTTGAGAACCAGGAAAGAGAGTTCAATTATATCTTAGAGTTAAACAGCGTCAGAGAGAACCTTTTAGTGACTTTTTACTAAGACTAACTAAGGCTGTACAAATAGGAGTAACTGACCCAGAAGCTAGACATATAATAATTGAATATTTGGCTTACAAAAATGCCAATTTAGAATGCAAATGGATCCTTGGGCCTTTAAAGATAAGATCAGTACACATGGATGAATGGGTCTTGCATACAACGAATGTTGAGACACTTGACTATGGTACTGAAGCTTGGGTAAGAGAAGCAATTTCCAATGGTAAGACATCAAAATATCAAATGCTTTAATTGTGGTAGAATGGGACATCTGAGAAGAGATTGTAGACACAGATTCCTAGGAATGGCAGGAATAGGAGGATTCAGCCTTCAGGTATATGTAGGAGGTGCTGCAAAGGCTGACAGGACCAATGAATGTAAGTCAATGAAAGATAGACAAGGCAAACTGATATCATCAGGAAATACCTTGGGGAGTCTCTTGCTCTTAATGAGCATGGTGTAGTCATTCCTAGTTACTGTGGAGAATGTGTCTTACCAAGAAAATTTTTAAAAATTCAATGTCTGTTGTAAAGAACAATATTGGTCTGAATGATGGAATAAATGTGGAAGATGAGTCAAAAATTCCAGTAGGACATAGCAAATGTATATTCTGTCAGATTTCTATTAATGATCAAAGACAAAAGCTAAAAGTGTGTATAAATGGCACTTTAATTGAAGGCTTACTAGACACAGGTGCCAATGTAGGTATCATTACTCCAGAATCTTGGCATCAAATTGGCCTCTTCAAAAGCTAAATGTTCAGTTCCTAGGAATTGGAACCCTATCTCAGGTAAAAAAAAAAATGAGATGGGTTTTGAATGCCTAGGACCAGAATGAAAGAGAGGAAGACTGAGGTCATATGTAGCTATTATTGCAGTGAATTTGTGGGATTGTGACCTATTGCAGCAATGAAATACCCAGATTAACATTCATGCAGTCCCAAAAACTTATGTTTCTGGGAAAAATATTAAAAGATATTATAGATGATGGTCACCAGTTATTCAGACTGTACAAGAACAAAAAGCAATTGATAAAACCTCAGAGGTACTAACGGCCCTGCCTTTAAAATGGTTAACTTAAAAACCAACATGGGTTAAGCATGGCCTCTAGCTGAAAAAAAGCTGCAGGCTTTAGGACAGCTGGTACAAGAGCAACTAAATGTTTGACATATTGAAGAATCTACCAGCCTTTGAAATTCTCCTGTATTTGTTGTTAAAAAGAAATCTGGAAAATGTAGAATGGTGACAGATCTTAGAGCAATTAATAAAGTTATTCAACCTATGGGCCCTCTACAATCTGGAATTTCTCTAGCTTCTCTGTTACCAAAGAGATGGCCTCTCATAGTTATTGATTTAAAGGATTGTTTCTTCACTATACCTTTACAAGAAAAGGATAGAGGAAAATTTGCCTTCACAGTGCCTACTTATAATAATTCTCAACCTACTAGGAGATATCAATGGACTGTCCTCCCACAGGGAATGCTCAATGTCCCCACCCTGTGCCAATACTTTATCAGCCAGCCATTGGAGATAATACATAAGCAATTTCCTAAATCTATAATCTATCATTACATGGATGACATTTTGTTATCTGATTCAAACACAGATACTTCAGAAAGGATGCTTGAAGAAGTAAAGAAAGTCTTGCCTAGGAGACTTCCGGGAGCCAACATGGCGGCACCCATCAGCGTCCACCTGTTCGTCCGTGGAGACAACTTGTAGTCTAGATTCAACATAGTCTGAATTTCAACAAAGTTGAAAATAGAAAGACAACAGGCCGAGCGGAGCGGAGGCCCAGGCGGCAGCCCAGCGGCGCGTGGCCCAGGCGGCAGCCCGGCGGCAGCCCGGCGGCAGCCCGGCGGCACGGAGGCCCAGGCGGCAGCCCGGTGGCAGCCCGGCGGCGCGGAGGCCCAGGCGGCAGCCCGGCGGCAGCCCGGCGGCGCGGAGGCCCAGGCGGCAGCCCAGCGGCGCGGAGGCCCAGGCGGCAGACCAGCGGCGCGGAGGCCCAGGCGGCAGACCAGCGCGGGCAGCGGCAGACAGCGGGACCGGAGCACAACACCGAGAGCAGAAGGCCCCACTACAACTAAAGCAAAGAGGTAGGCCTTTGGTTGACGAGATCCCTAGCAAGGAAGGAGCCGGGTCCTGTTCCTGAAGACCCTTCCAAGGGGCGAGAGGGAACTTGGCCCCTGGCAGGAGCCAGGAAACAGAGCTACAGTATTTTGTAAGAGGAGCCCCTGGTCAACAGGGAAACCTGAACTGGTTTTGAAAGACCCATTAGATAGTTTCAATAGGAGGAGATGGGCAGGCGCCAAGGCAAGAATTCATCCAATAATCTGAAAAACAACATGAAAACACCAGAACCCAATGATCTTACAACAGATGGACTTGAACATCCTAATACGGAAGAAGGGGAAAGAATTGACTTTATGAAAGCAATAGAGGCCATTAAACAACATGTGAAAAATGCCCTTATAGAAATGGATCAGAAGTATAACCAAAAGTTTGAAGAAATGAGTAAATACGTACATGATACCCTGGGAAACCAAGAAAAAACGATCAAACAGGTAATGGAAACAGTTCAAGAATTGAAAACTGAAAGGGAAGCAAGGAAGAAAACACAAACTGAGCACCAGCTGGATATGGAAAATCCAGGTCAACGAGCAGAGCCTACAGAAACAAGCATAATCAATAGAATACAAGAAATAGAAGAAAGAATCTCAGATTCTGAGGACACCATAGAGAAAATAAACGCACTGATCAAAGAAAACAGCAAAGCCAACAAATTCTCATCACAAAACATGCAGGAAATATGGGACACAATAAAAAGACCAAACATAAGAATAATTGGAATAGAAGAAGAAGAGTCACAGCTCAAAGGCCCAGAAAATATCTTTAACAAAATTATGGAAGAAAACTTTCCCAACATAAAGAAAGATATTCCTTTGAATATTCAAGAAGCATACAGAACACCAAACAGACTGGACCAAAGAAAAACATCCCCTCGCCATATAATAATCAAAACACAGAATATACAGGTTAAAGAAAGAATATTAAGAGCTGCAAAGGAAAAAGGCCAGGTAACTTATAAAGGTAAACCAATCAGACTTACACCTGACTTCTCTATGGAAACCATGAAAGCCAGAAGGTCCTGGATAGAGGTACTGCAGAAGCTAAGAGACCATGGATGCAAACCCAAACTACTATACCCAGCCAAGCTATCGTTCACTATCAATGGAGAAAACAAGACATTCCAGGATAAGAACAAATTTAAACAATACGTAGCCACAAATCCAGCCCTACAGAAGGTAATAGAAGGAAATTCGCAACCCAAGGAATCCAACATTGCCAACACTGCCTACGACAACTCAGGCATCTAGCAACCCTTCACCAGCACAACTCAAAGAAGGGAGACACACAAACTCTAATACCAAAAACAATAAGAATAACGGGAGTAAACAACCACTGGTCATTAATATCACTTAATATTAATGGGCTCAATTCACCTATAAAAAGGCACAGACTAAGAGATTGGATACGAAAACAGGATCCAACATTCTGCTGTTTGCAAGAAACACATCTCAACCACAAAGACAGGCATCTACTCAGAATAAAGGGTTGGGAAAAGGTCTTTCAAGCAAATGGTCCTAAGAAAAAAGCAGGTGTGGCCATATTAATTTCTAACAAAACTGACTTCAAACTAAAATCAATCAGAAGAGATCGAGAGGGACACTTTATACTTATAACAGGAACAATTCATCAGGATGACGTATCAATCCTGAATATCTACGCCCCTAATACAAAAGCACCCACTTATCTAAAAGAAATATTACTAGAACTGAAGGCAGACATTAAACCACACACACTAGTAGTAGGAGACTTCAACACACCTCTCTCTCCAATGGACAGGTCAATCAGGCAGAAACCTAATAGAGAATTAAGAGAATTATTGGAGGTAATGAAGCAATTGGACTTAACAGACATCTATAGATCATTCCACCCAAATAGGAAAGAATATACCTTCTTCTCTGCAGCTCATGGAACATTCTCGAAAATTGACCACATACTCGGAAACAAAGGAAACCTCCACAGATACAAAAAAATATCAGTGTCTACCTGTGTCTTATCAGATCACCACGGATTAAAGTTAGAATGCAACAACACTACCCCCAGAAAGCCGACAAACTCATGGAAACTGAACAGTCAACTACTGAACCACACCTGGATCAAGGAAGAAATTAAGAAAGAAATTAAAGTCTTCCTTGAATTTAATGAAAATAAAGAGACAACATACTCAAACCTATGGGACACGATGAAAGCAGTGCTAAGAGGAAAGTTCATAGCACTAAGTGCACACTTAAAGAAAACGGAGAAAGCATACATAGGGGACTTAACAGCACACCTGAAAGCTTTAGAAAAAAAAGAAGCAGATGTGCCCAGGAGGAGTAGAAGACTGGAAATAATCAAACTGAGGGCGGAAATCAACAAAATAGAAACACAGAAAACAGTCCAAAAAATCAATGAAACAAAAAGTTGGTTCTTGGAGAAAATCAACAAGATCGACAAACCCCTATCCAAACTAATTAAACAACAGAGAGAGAACACGCAAATAAATAAGATCAGAAATGAAAAGGGGGACATAACCACAGACACAGAGGAAATTCAGAGAATCATTAGATCCTACTACAAAAGCCTGTATGCCACAAAACTGGAAAATACAAAAGAAATGGACATTTTTTTAGATAAGTACCATTTACCAAAGCTAAACCAAGACCAGGTGAACAATCTAAACAGACCGGTTAGTCGCGAAGAACTAGAAGCTGTTATCAAAAATCTCCCCTCCAAAAAAAGCCCAGGACCAGATGGCTTCAATGCAGAGTTCTACCAGAA
Source organism: Neodon shergylaensis (assembly GCA_025134845.1). Taxonomy (NCBI): domain Eukaryota; kingdom Metazoa; phylum Chordata; class Mammalia; order Rodentia; family Cricetidae; genus Neodon; species Neodon shergylaensis. Next base: position 380,524 of record JABTXL010009375.1, read on the forward strand.
CTTCCAAGAAGAGCTAATACCCATACTCCTTAATGTATTTCACAATATAGAAACAGAAAAGTCATTGCCAAATTCCTTTTATGAAGCTACAGTTACCCTGATACCAAAACCACATAAAGACCCAACCAAGAAAGAGAATTACAGGCCTATCTCACTCATGAATATTGACGCAAAAATTCTCAATAAAATACTGGCAAACCGAATTCAAGAACACATTAGAAATATTATCCATTATGATCAAGTAGGCTTCATCCCAGAGATGCAGGGCTGGTTCAACATACGCAAATCTATCAATGTAATCCACCATATAAATAAACTGAAAGAAAAAAACCATATGATCATTTCATTAGATGCTGAAAAAGCATTCGACAAAATTCAACACCCCTTTATGATAAAGGTATTGGAGAGGCTAGGGATACAAGGGTCATACCTAAATATAATAAAAGCTATTTACAGCAAGCCGACAGCTAACATTAAATTAAACGGAGAAAAACTCAAAGCCATCCCACTAAAATCAGGAACACGACAAGGATGTCCACTCTCTCCATACCTCTTCAATATAGTGCTTGAAGTTCTAGCAATAGCAATAAGACAACATAAGGGGATCAAGGGGATCCGTATTGGAAAGGAAGAAGTTAAGCTGTCGTTATTTGCAGATGATATGATAGTATACATAAGTGACCCCAAAAACTCTAGCAAAGAACTCCTACAGCTGATAAACACCTTTAGTAATGTGGCAGGATACAAGATCAACTCCAAAAAATCAGTTGCCTTCATATACACTAAGGATAAAGAAACCGAGAGGGAAATCAGAGAAGCATCACCTTTCACGATAGCCACAAAGAGCATAAAATATCTTGGGGTAAACCTGACCAAGGAAGTGAAAGATATATTTAACAAGAACTTTAAGTCTTTGAAGAAAGAAATAGAAGAGGACACCAGAAAATGGAAGGACCTCCCTTGCTCTTGGATTGGGAGGATCAACATAGTAAAAATGGCAATTCTACCAAAAGCAATCTATAGATTCAATGCAATCCCCATCAAAATCCCATCAAAATTCTTCACAGATCTGGAGAAGACAATAATCAACTTTATATGGAAAAACAAAAAACCCAGGATAGCCAGAACAATCTTATACAATAAAGGAACGTCTGGAGGCATTACCATCCCTGACTTCAAACTGTATTACAGAGCTACAGTATTGAAAACAGCTTGGTATTGGCATAAAAACAGAGAAGTCGACCAGTGGAATCGAATAGAAGACCCTGACGTTAACCCACAAACCTATGAGCACCTAATTTTCGATAAAGGAGCTAAAAGTATACAATGGAAAAAAGAGAGCATCTTCAACAAATTGTGCTGGCAAAACTGGATGTCAATCTGTAGAAGAATGAAAATAGATCCATATCTATCACCATGCACAAAACTCAAGTCCAAGTGGATTAAAGACCTCAATATCAGCCCGAACACACTGAACCTGATAGAAGAGAAAGTGGGTAGTACTCTACAGCATGTGGGCACAGGAGACCACTTCCTACGTATAACCCCAGCAGCACAGACAGTAAATGCCTCATTGAATAAATGGGACCTCCTGAGACTGAGAAGCTTCTGTAAAGCAAAGGACACTGTCGCTAAGACAGAAAGGCAACCCACTGACTGGGAGAAAATCATCACCAACCCCACAACGGACAAAGGTCTGATCTCCAAAATATATAAAGAACTCAAGAAAATAGACCGTAAAAGGCTAATCAACCCAATCAGAAAATGGGGCACTGAGCTGAACAGAGATCTCTCAACAGAAGAAGTTCAAATGGCCAAAAGACACCTAAGGTCATGCTCAACTTCCTTGGAGATCAGGGAAATGCAAATCAAGACAACTTTAAGATATCATCTTACACCTGTCAGAATGGCTAAAATCAAAAACACCAATGATAGCCTTTGCTGGAGAGGTTGTGGAGAAAGGGGTACACTCATCCATTGCTGGTGGGAATGCAAACTTGTGCAACCACTCTGGAAAGCAGTGTGGAGGTTTCTCAGGAAATTCGGGATCAACCTACCCCTGGACCCAGCAATACCACTCTTGGGAATATACCCAAGAGAGGCCTTATCGTACAACAAAAGTATATGCTCTACTATGTTCATAGCAGCATTGTTTGTAATAGCCAGAACCTGGAAACAACCTAGATGCCCTTCAATTGAAGAATGGATGAAGAAAGTATGGAATATATACATATTGGAGTATTACTCCGCAGTAAAAAACAAGGACTTCTTGAAGTTTGCAGGCAAATGGATGGAAATAGAAAACACTATCCTGAGTGAGGTAAGCCAGACCCAAAAAGAGGAACATGGGATGTACTCACTCATATTTGGTTTCTAGCCATAAATAAAGGACATTGAGCCTATAACTCAGGTTCTAAGAGAAGCTAAATAAGAAGGAGAACCCAAAGAAAAACATATAGGCATCCTCCTGAATATTAACCTTCATCAGGCGATGAAAGGAGACAGAGTCAGAGACAGAGACCCTCATTGGAGCACCGGACTGAAATCTCAAGGTCCAAATCAGGAGCAGAAGGAGAGAGAGCACGAGCAAGGAACTCAGGACCGCGAGAGGTACACCCACACAATAAGACAATGGGGATGTCCTATTGGGAACTCACCAAGGCCAGCTGGCCTGGGTCTGAAAAAGCCTGGGATAAAACCGGTCTTGCTGAACATAGTGGACAAGGAGGACTACTGAGACTTCAAGAACAATGGCAATGGGTTTTTGTTCCTACTGCACCTATTGGCTCTGTGGGAGCCTAGGCAGTTTGGATGATCACCTTACTAGACCTGGATGGAGGTGGGTGGACCTTGGACTTACCACAGGGCAGGCAACCCTGACTGCTCTTTGGGCTTATGAGGGACGGGGGACTTGATTGGGGGAGGGGGTGGGAGGGGGGAGGCGGAGGTGGGGAAGAGACAGAAATCTTTAATAAAAAAAAAAAAAAAAAGAAAGTCTTGCCTAAATGGGGATTACAAATTTCTTCTGAAAAGATTCAAATAGGGGATTCTGTTAATTACCTAGGTTATAGAATAGGTTTGCAGAAAATTAGAACACAAAAGGCACAAATTAGGAGAGACCAGTTGTGGACTCTTAATGAGGGTAGAGTATCGATGGGATGGGACTGGAAGATAAGTGGGATTGAGATACATGATGTAAAATTCACAAAGAATCAATAAAACGTTAATTTTGAAAAAGAAAGAAAGAAAACTACTACCACAGAAGCTTAATAAAGATTTCACAGATACACATATAGAATTTAAATGGAATTGCTGTGTACCAAGGGAAAGTGCCTCTCCCACAGTGTCTAGCTTACCTTTCCATTTGTTACTTCTTTTTATGTGCAGAAGCTCTTTTGACCCATGGTGTAGTCCCTACTTTTCTGGTCCCTGTGACAAGTATCTAACACCAGTAACTCAAGGAAGAAAAGATTTGCTTTGAATCATGGCTTCAGCACATCCTGGTGGAGAAGGCATGGCAGACAGTGCATGGCACAGGTCCCATGGCAGTGGCTGGCCAGCTTTGGAGCTGGCTAGACGGAGATAGACAAGAGCCAGATATAACCTGTGAAGAACTGACCACAGTGGTCAGCATGTGCTAGTGAGACTCTCTGTCCCTAAGATTTCACAACCTTCCAAACAGCTCCAGCAGCTCGGGAGTAAGTGTTCAAACATGAGCATGAGTGGGCATCTTAGGTTCAAGTCCTTCTGTAGTCCCACTTGCACACTTTTACTTTTTAGACCTAAACGCTATTGGAACTCCAAGAAATTGTTGTCAAGGAGCTGAAGATGTTCTTAAAGATTTTCTTCTTGAAAACTTATCGTGTCAAATTGTAAGCACCTATGTTTACTTATCAGGACCAACGTCACCAATATGGCCATAAAGAATTAAATCAGGCCTTTTGGAGGGGCCACAGCACCTCTGAGGCTGTGATAATTTTATTGAGAGCAATCAAACTTTTTATCGCTTTATTCTAAACAGACAATAATGGCAATTGTCACAATCAATATAGTTATATTTGCCAGGATACAATGAAGTTTGCCAGCTATACAGGGTACACAAGAGTAATGTCTAAAACCAATGGTCCTGCCAAGCCTTTATGCTTTCTTGACTACTAAGGGAACATACAGAGAAATACAAAGCAACCTGAATGCTTCACTGCCTGAGGGAATACATAAATCTCTCAGGAACTGGAAGATCAAATGTACAATAAAACTATGCATCAGAAGTGAAAGTGTTATGTAAGCAAGAAAGTATATCCATATCAAGTTTATTATCAGTCTGTGTTACTAACTACTTGTCCTGTTGTAGCAGGCTGCTAGTTTGTTGTCAGCAGCTCAGCCCAGAAATAACTGCCAAAAAACTATATTATTTGCAATACAGTTTGGCCAATAGCTTAAGCATATTGTTGGCTAGCTCTTACATCTAGAATTAACCCATTTCCATTATTTTATATTTTACCACGAGGCTTGTGGCCTACCAGCAAGGTTCCAACTGGCAACTTTCATCTTTCCCCTCTGGCGGCTCCATGATTTCTCACTGACTCAGTCTTCTTTCTCCCTGCATTCAACTTAGTTTTCCCCACCTAGCTCTACTCTACCCAATCACAGGCCAAGGAAGAGCCTTTATTCACTAACCAATAAAAGCAAAACATATAAAGAAGGACTTCCCATGCCACTGTTCCACTGTGGAAAACTTTGGCCTCATGTTTTTCCTTTGAACATTGAGAGTTCAGTACTAGACCTGTGCATGTGACCTTTCCAATTTAAATGATTCTAAGGGCAGCCAGAGGTTATAATCCTGGGATCATCATTAGACCGTGGAAAGGGAGCATGGGTCCAGAGGGACATGGCAATGTGGGCCCTCAAACCTGCAGGGTCAGCTTACTCCATGACAACCAGGCACAAGAGAGCAAATGTCATGAGTGAGTTCTCATTGTAATCAGCTTTCCTCTTTCACCTCTGCTCTCCATGGGACATTGAGAAGGATCCCCAGTGGTGTCCATCTCTCCCTCAATATATTGAAAGTGGTTCTGTACCGCCAAAAGACCTATCTAAGAATGCAATAGGCCCACTGAAAAGTAAGTTTGGTAAAGGAATAGGCAATTTCAACCTTTGACATTAACTATGGCTCCTGGGAGCTCAGTGACTGGGTGATGCTCCCCATGAGACCCTTGGGACAACACTTATTGAAGAACATCCTGTTCTTTCTTTCTTCTCCTGCTGTGGAATAATTCTTTTGTACACTGTGAAGATACTTTGCTTTCACTGGTTTAATAAAGATTCAACTGACCAATGTCTAGGCAGAAAAAGCAATCTGAGAGAATACTGGGAAGAAGAAAAGTGGAGTCACCAGCCAGATGCAGAGAAAACAGAAGATGAGCATGCTATGCTGAAAAAGTGTACCACCACATGGTAGATCATAGATAAGAAATATGGGCTAATTGTAAGAGCTAGTTAGTAATATGACTAAGCTATCGGCCATCACTTATAATTTATAATAAGCCTCTGTGTGGTTACTTAGGAGCAGACTGGCAGGACAGAAAACCCCACATATACTCTCCCTCACTTTATCACCTAGAACTCCTCCTTGGGTTCTTTTTCTCTTAACTTCAACTCTCTGAAGTATAAAAAGAATGCTCAGAAACATCTTAAAATATGACCCTGAACTTTGCTACCCTCCTATATTTTACCCATAAAATGACAATAATATGACCATCTATATTTGAATAAAAATGTATATGAAACATGAGTTATTGTAAAAGTCAGTAATTGAGAGTTTAATCAAAAACAGTAATTTACTGAGTTTCAGGGGAATTTCCTAAAACCAAAACGTGTTTGTCTGTGTTTCCCAATATCTCCCACCCAAAGGACACTTTTAATTTTTGTCCTTGGAGATTTTGCTTTGAAAGTCATAGTAATTTCGTTTCCATTTAAATAAAGAGTATTGATTCATGACGACTGAGGAGCAAGAGACAAAAATAAGCAGTGATTCCGTGGCAGAGGGCTGATGCACAAGTCCATTAGCCCTGTTGGAATACTCCAGACAGCTCCTGTTGTTCCTGAGTCCCAGAGTCTGGAACACAAGCCCAGGTAACACGAGCATGGCAGATGGCCAGCATAGGCAGAGAGAACTGGCCTTGTAGTCCCTTTGAAGTTTCTTCGCTTGAATTCTATTGAACAGCAGCCCCAGCTTTGTGTCAGTCCACCTGACTATGTTTTCATTAGAACCAGATTGGCAGTGGTCTGGATTAACCAGACCTACAGAATGAAATCTCCAACCAGTGTTTATACCAATCCATCCTCGCTTCGCTCATCTGGGAAACGCTGAACTCCTGCAAAGCCCTCTTCAAAGAGAGTGAGTATATTTAGAAATATTTCCCTTTCCCCAGTTTTTGTAAATAGTTACATGGAAAACATCATGTAATTACATGAAATTACAATTATGTAAAAAAAGAAAACCAGCCTGAACTGAACCAGTCAGTTTTTTTCCCCTCCAGACTAAAATGAACACCACAAGGCTGGCAGCCCTGACACCAGAATGCATGAAATAGTACTGAACTTAGGTGACCCGCTGGATCAGGAGTTTCGCTTGCTGTTGGTGATTTGGGGAGTGTAAGAATAATCTGGGAAAGTGCACAATTAAAAGATGGCTTCATTTAATTTCATATACAGCATGTACTGAGAAATTGTGTTAGCATTACTCTAAGAATATTTATCATTACATCATGTACTAAATTGTCACTACACTGCAGACATGTACTAAAATGTCACGCTATATCCCACAAGTATGTACAACTATCTGTCTATTAAAAATGAAAGCATCAAAAAAACTCAACATACCCAAAGAAAGAAAGAAAGATCCCCCAACATTCTTAAAAGCTAAATAAAAATTAAACCAAAAGAGGACATTCTTAGCAGCATGTCCAAACTGGGTTTATTTGTATATTTTCTTATATCTGTTAGGAGTTTTATTTCAAAACACTTGGTACACTTTCCTCTACCAATATCGAGGCGTGAGGCTCACAAAATGAAATGCTGTCTTTGCTAAGATATTGCAGACTCCAAAAGCTTGTTTCTAGCTTGTCCTTTATTCGTTGAAACAGAGCATTTCTCCAATAGTGAAAGAGGAACTTATTAATGTGTTTAACGTAATTACTAAATCATGCTAGCATTATTGTATTTAAAATTTATCACGTAGTAGTGAAACATCCAAATTACTCACCACATTTATTGTTTGGTTTGTAAATTATTTATGTGGTGTTTGAGTGTGTGTGAGAGTGTGTGTGTGTGTGTGTATGTCCCTGTGTGTGAGTATTGTGTAGTGTGTGTGTGTGTGTCTGTGTATGTAGTGTCTGTGAGTGTGTAAGAGAGACATAGGAAGAGTGAATTATATAAGAATTGATTCTTCCTAAAAAAAAAAAAAAGAATTGATTCTTCCTGTAAAGAAAAATACTTCAAGCATTTGTCAGTGGTTTATTTTTATATCACAAGTATTACTTTGCTGTCATTTTCAAAATTAATTTGTAATTATTTCTTTTTCCAAATTTACTATATTTCTTGAGGCAGGGTCTCACTATGTAATGCTGCTATGCATAGACCAAGCTGGCTTCAAACTCATAGAGTTTTACCAGCCTCTACCTCCCAAGTGCTGGAACTGTAGATGTGTACCAATATTCCTGGCTCCAATTCACTGTTTTTAAGAAAAAATATTTATTTACTTATTTATTATTTTTTATATATTTAAACAATATACTTGGATCATATCCATTACCTCCTTTCAATCCCCCCTAGAGAATCTTCTCATTACTCTCACAACTTCATGTCCTCCTTTATGTTTTAGCTGTTAACAACCCCCAAGTCCAATTAGCGCTACACTATGCATGTGGATGTGTGGCCATCCACAGGGATGCAAGAAAGCAAGAAATCAGTGGTCAATTTCCCATAGAAGAGTGACTCTCCCTCCCTCGGGAGCTGTAAGCTGCTAGCAGCTCTCCTGCCAAGAGATTTAAATCCTATTTCCTCTAAGACTGTTTTATTGCTATGGCTCTGAAATGTATTTTCTACTTCAGTGTCATATAAATGAATCTTTTCATCCTTCAGTAAGTTCAATATGTGAGGACTAGTAAGTTCTCACATAAAATTTATAGAAGAGTTTTTCTTTCTCCTATTAATTTAAAATACTACCATTAGCACACAGAAAAACCTCACCAATATTGACATTTATTTCCAAGCAAGGTATTTGTTCTTTGGATTCACTCCTGCTATTCTAAGAATGATGAATTATCAGTGTCTACAGTATTTGTATCTGAAAGTACAAGTGCTTTATTCATTTTTTATATTAATTTTTAAATTTTATGTTACATTCCAATCACAGTTTTCCCTCCTACCCATCCTCCAACCTCCCCTTGCCTTCCCACTAACTCACCCCTCATCCACCCCTCTCAATGTGTAAGGGCACTGATGGGGAGTCCACAAAGCCTGACACATTAAAGTGAGGCAGGACCAAGTCCCTCCCCCTGCATTAAGACTGAGCATAGCATTCCACCATACAGAATGGGCTCCAACAAGTTGGCTCAATCACCAAGGTTAGATCCTGGTCCTACTGCCAGGGATCCCTAAGATAGTTCAAGATTCAGCACTGTATCCCACATGTAGAGGACTAATTCAGTCCCTTGGAGGCTCTGCAGCTGTCAGTCTAGAGTCCATGATTTTCCACGAGCTTGGTTCAGCTGTCTCTGTAGATTTCTCCATCATGATCTTGACCTCCTTCCTCTCTACAAGTGAATTCTCGGAGCTCAGCCTAGTGCTTGGTTGTGGATCTCTGAATCTGTTCCATCAGTTACTGGACGAAGGAAAATATTTTGTCTGCTGTCACTGAACTGTCCCTTTCATCTCAAGGTAGGGCATGGAATATAAACAATAGGTTTTACCAATAATGCTACTATTGGTGAATCCCAACTCAAGAATTGTATAAAACAATTATACCTCTGTAATTTTGAAAACGAAGCATTTACTTTGAACCTTTCTCTCTATCAAAGTCAATCCCATTGTGATGTTGCCTGTCCTGTAATCTTTTCTCATCTAAAGCCAAGCAAACTAATTTTAAAAAGTAATTAAAAGGGCACATGTCTTCATAACCCAAAGAAGTTTCACTTTTATGGGTCAGGGTCTCAATAGGCCTCTACTTAATGCAAGTATAACTCACTGTCCACAGGGTTGATGAGAAAGTTCTCAATTTCTCAAAAAAGAAAAAAAATTAACCCCAACACTTCTATCAAATGCAGCTGTCTCTCATGATTTATTGTCAGCTCTCAATGATAACAATCATTATCTGCTAAACAGTACCTACACACCTGGTTGTGTGCTGTGCACTGGCCTCCATTTTCAGCCATAACTGTCTCTGCAAACATTTAATTTGAGGTTTTTATTGTTATTAATTTTTTATTGATCAAGCCAAAATAAGTGTATCTTAGCCACTTAGGACAGTTTAATAGAGGGTTTGGACTCTAAACACCAAACTCTTCACCACAACTCAGGACCTTTCTCAAGAAGCAACATACACTAACATTGAGATAATCTTGGGGACATAAAATAGTGAAGTTTACTTGCCTCCTTTGGAGCACCTTCCTATGAAGGCTGCTGAGGAGAAATGTATACACAGTCCCACTCCACCAAAACAGAGCAGAATTATAGGTTAGAACATTTCCCAGCTTGGAGATTTAAATATACTTTTAGAAAGTATCATAAATATGCTAAATTACTTCACTTTCTTTGTTAGCAGGGTATTACTTTTCTTTTTTTTTATCTGAGACAAAGTCTCACTACATACTGTTGGCTGGCCTGGAGCTAGCCTAGAACTCACAGAGACTTGCCTGCCTTTGACTTCGCAGGGCTGGGATTGAAGACACGCGCCACCATGTCTGATTTTATTTCTTTATTTTTTTTAATTCTTTGAAAGTTTCACACAATGTGCTTGTTCATATTCTCCCACCTCCCCAGTGCCTCTCAGAGTCTTCTTGTAAATTTGAGAGGAAAACGGGGGTCTTTCCACAGGAAAATGAGGCACTTCTTTTCTCGGGAATTATAGGAGAAAAAGAGAGATGGTGTGGAAATAGTAAAGCTCTGGTTTCACGTTGGTCAACTATGTACTTACTTGTCTCTTTTCTGATCTTAGGAACGTTGAGGACATGATTACAAGGGGAAATAGCACCAAGATCACCCAGTTCATCCTGCTGGGATTCTCAGATTTCCCCAGAATCATAACGCTGCTCTTTGTCACATTCTTGCTCATCTACATTACAACTCTGACGTGGAACCTGTCCCTTGTTGTTTTAATAAGAACGGATTCCCACCTTCACACGCCCATGTATTTCTTCCTCTGTAACCTGTCCATCATAGACTTTTGCTACATTAGTTGCACAGTCCCAAAAATGCTCTCAAACTTTTTCCAGGAAAAACAAGCCATCAGCTTTGTGGGCTGCATTATTCAGAATTTTATCTTTTCCATCATAGGGCTAAGTGAGTCTTGTCTCATGACAGCCATGGCCTATGACAGGTATGCTGCCATTTGTAACCCGCTGCTCTATTCATCAATCATGTCACCCACTCTTTGTGTTCTGATGGTGGTGGCATCCTATATGTCTGGGCTCACTGCTTCCTTACTTCAGCTGTTTGCTTTACTTCATCTCCACTTCTGTGGACCTAATGTCATCAGGCACTTCTTCTGTGACATGCCACAGTTGCTACTTCTGTCATGTACAGACACTTTCTTCGTCCAACTCCTGACAGCCATATTAACAACGATCTTTGGGTTTGTAAATGTACTAGCCATCATGATATCCTATGGCTATATCATCTTGTCCATCCTTAAGATCACTTCATCTAAAGGCCGATTCAAGGCATTAAACACCTGTACTTCTCACCTGACAGCTGTTTCCCTATTCTACACCTCCAGTATCTTTGTCTATTTGAGTTCAAGTTCTGGTGGCTCCTCCAGTTTTGACAGATTTGCGTCTGTCTTCTACACTGTGGTGATTCCCATGCTGAACCCTTTGATATACAGTTTGAGGAACAAGGAAATCAAAGAGTCCATGAAGAGGTTGCAGAAGAAGACAATCTGTAGCTAAGGTCACAGACTCTGGTATTTTCAGCATATTTGTCCTCTCATAGTCACTGTTGCTCCTAATAATATGCACGTGGCTGGAGCACTACAAAATTCATGGGATTTTGGATGAAGATGTTTTACTTTGAAATAGGCATTTCTGTATACACTAATTGATTTGATGCTATGGAAACACAACATCTTTAAGAACTATAGCATCATAGCTTCCACGTTACACAATGATTATTATTCACTCTCCTGTGTGCAGGCATTTTAGATACATAAAGTTGACAAACTTTTTGGTCAAGACTAAAGAGTGCTAAGTCATAGGACTGTGCCCATAGAGAAGATTCCCCACCCCAGAGTCCCAAATCCTTGTGTCACTAGTATCACGACGTCGTGTTCTAAAGACCATATCAGACCACAGACTATTCTATTTTTCTGAACAGGTGAAGATAAACAGGTGAGGAATTACTGTTTAGAAAAAATAGAGTTGTTCAATGGTTTGATTGCACCTTCTAAAAATAAACAAAAAATATATAAAACTGCTGAGTTCTTTCTAAGGAAATTACTGCTAAGAATTAATAAGTTTGGAGTCATATACTTATATCCATCAACCATAGCCTAAGAGAAAAGAAAGTGGTTTTAATCATGAAAATCTGTGACAAGAAAATGTCATTTACATAGTATTCTGATGGTTTCTCTCTAGTATCGAGAAAAGTCATGGCCAATAACAATATCTAAGTGATCTGAGAGAACCTGTCACTTCTACTGTCCTACATTAAAGCCAGACATTTTGCTATGGATTGGCATAGCCAACTGGATCAAACAATCATGCTTATTTTGATATTTCCAGCAGCTGGTCAATTTTTCTCTAAGAAGACTCATGTGTCTTTATTGTACCAATAGTCACCAAACAGCATGACAGAGATTAGCTGCTCCTAGAACATTAGCACATTCCTGTGTGTGTTCAACATTCTCCACCCTAATGTTCTTTAGTTTTGAGACTGATGCAATGGTTTTAGTAGAACAACAAAACTAGACTGATGAATTGGCTCAGTGGGTAAAGTACTTGCCATCAAATGAAACAACTTGAGTTCTATTCCAGAATCCTAAAAAGACGGAAAATAACAAACACTAGATATTGACATTTGACATCTGGACACTCAAGAGGCATGAGTGAGCCTGTACACATGATTTTGTTTTACTTTTCAAGACACAGGTTTTTTATTGTTTTTATTGAGCTATATATTTTTCTCTACTCCCCTTACTTCCTCCCCACTCCCGTTTTACCCATGCTCCTAATTTACTCAGGAGATCTTGTCTTTTTCTACTTCCCATCTACATCTAGTCTACATGTAGATTAGATCCATGTATGTCTCTCTTAGGATCCTCTTTGTTGTCTAGGTTCTATGCAATTGTGGATTGTGAATTGTAGGCTGGTTTTTCTCTGCTTTGTGTCTAAAAGCCACTTATGAGTGAGTACATATGATATTTGTCTTTCTGTGCCTGGGTTACCACACTCGATATAATGTTTTCTAGATCCATCCATTTGCCTGCAAATTTCAAGATATTTTTTTTTTGCTGTTTAGTGCTCCATTGTGTAAATGTACCCCCATCGTTTGTATCCATTCTTCAGATGAGGGGCGTTAAAGATATTTTCAGGTTCTGGCTATGACAAATAATGCTGCTATGAGCATAGTTGAGCACATGTCTTTTTGGTATGATTGAGCATCCTTTGGGTACATACCCAAAAGTGGTATTGCTGGATCTAGAGGTAGGTTGATTCCTTATTTTCTGAGAAATTTCCCTACTGATTTCCAAAGCAACTGTACAAGTTTGCTCCCAATAGCAATGGAGGAGTGTTCCCTTTACCCCACATATTCTCCACTATAAATTATCAACAGTGTTTTTGATCTTGGCCATTCTTACAGGTGTAAGATGAAACCTCAGAGTTGTTTTGATTTGCATTTCTCTGATGACTAAGGATGTTGAACATTTCCTTAAATGTCTTTCAGCCATTTTAGATTCATCTGCTAAGGATTTTCTGTTTAGTCTGTATCCCATTTTTTATTGAATTTTTTTATCTTTTATTGACCAATTTCTTGATGTCTTGTATATTTTGTAGATCAGTCCTCTGTCCAATGAAGGGTTGGTGAAGATCTTTTCCTGTTCTGTAGGCTGCTGTTTTGTATAGTTAACCATGCCCTTTGCTTTACAGAAACTTCTCAGTTTCAGAAGGGCCCATTTATTACTTCTCTCAGTATCTGTGCTACTGGGGTTATATTTAGGAAGTGGTCTCCTGTGCCAATATGTTCAAGTATATTTCCCACTTTTTCTTCTATGAGGTTTAGTGTGGTTGGTATTATAATGTTGAGGTCTGATCCATTTGGACTTGAGTTTTGTGCATGGTAGTAAATATGGATCTATTTTCATTCTACATGTTGATATCCAGTTATGCCAGCACCATTTATTGAATATGCTTTCTTTCTTCCATTTTATATTATCCACTTCTTTGTCAAAATTAGGTGTTTACAGGTGTGTGGATTGATATTTGGATCTTCAATTCACTTCCATTGGTCCTCTTGTCTATTTTTATGCCAATAGCAGGCTGTTTTCAATACTTTAGCTCTGTAGTAGAGTTTGAAGTGAGAGATTGTGACACCTCTAGAAGTTTCTTTTTCATACAGGATTGTTTTAGCTATGCTGTGTTTTTTTGCTTTTCCATATGAAGTGAGTATTGTTCTTTCGAGGTGTGTGAAGAATTTTGCTGGGATTTTGCTAGCCATTGCATTGAATCTGTAGATTGCTTTGAGTAAGTCTGCCATTTTTACTATGTTAATTCTACCTATACAAAAACATGGGAGATCTTTTCATTTTCTGGTATTTTCTTCAATTTCTTTCTTCAAAGATTTAAAGTTCTTGTCATACAGGCCTTCCACTTGTTTGGTTAGATTTCCTCCAAGATATTTTATGTTATTTGTGGCTATTGTGAAGAGTGGTGTTTCTCTGATTTCTTTCTCAGCCCATTTATCATCTATGTAAATAAGGAATATTATGAATATTATTTTTTGAGTTAATCTTGTATCCTGCTGTATTACTGAAGGTGTTTATGAGGTGTAGAAGTTCCATGATAGAATTTTTGGGGTCACTAGTGTAAACTATCATATCATCAGCAAGTAGTGAGAAAATGAGTTGTTTTCCAATTTTTATCCCCTTGATCTCCTTTTGTTGTCTTATTGCTGTAGCTAGAACATCAAGTATTATATTAAATAGATAGGGAGAGAGTAGACAACTTTGTCTTGTTCCTGATTTTAGTGGGATCGCTTTAAGATTCTTTCCATTTAATTTGATGTTGGCTGTTGGCTTGCTGTATATTCCCTTAGTTATGTTTAGGTGTGTTACTTATATCCCTGCTCTCTCCAAGACATTTATCATAAAGGGATGATGTATTTTGTTGAAAGTTTTTTCAGCATCTAATGAGATGATCATGTGGGGTTTTTTTCAGTTTGTTTATATAGTGGGTTACATTGACAGATTTTTATATGTTGAACCATTCCTGCATATCTGGGATGAAGCCTACTTGGTCATGGTGGGTGATTTTTCTGATGTGTTCTTGAATTCTGTTTGCCAGTATTTTATTGACTATTTTTACATCAAAGTTCATGGGTAAGATTGGTCTATAATTTTCTTTCTTAGTAATGTCTTTCTGTGGTTTGAAATTCAGGGCTATTGTAGCCTTGAAGAAGAATTTTTTTAATGTTCCTTCTGTTTCTATTGTGTGGAACAATTTGAGGAGTATCACTATTAGTTCTTCTTTGAAAATCTTGTAGAATTCTGCGCTGAAACCATCTGGTCCTGGGCTTGAGCTTTTTTTAGTTGGGAGACTTGTGATGACTGTTTCTACTTATCTTAGCAGTTATAGATCTATTTAATTTGTTTATCTGGTCTTGATTTAATTTTGGTAAGTTCTGTTTATTCAGAAAGCTGTCCATTTCCTTTAAATTTTCCAATTTCGTGGAGTATAGGTTTTTGAAGTTTGACCTGATGATTCTCTGGATTTCCTTTGTGTCTGTTGTTATGTCCCCCTTTTCATTTCTGATTTTGTTAATTTAGATATTCTCTCTTTGCCTTTTGGTTACTTTGGATAAAGGTTTGTAGATTTTATTGATTTTTCTCAAAGAACCAACTCTTGGTCTCATTGATTCTTGGTGTTGTTTTCTTTGTTTCTATTTTGTTTATTTCAGCTCTCAATTTGATTATTTCCTGCCATCAGGTCCTCCTGGGTGAGTTTCTTTTTCTTCTAGAGTTTTCAGGTTAACTAATGAGTGGGGATTTTTCCAGCTTCATTATTTAGGCATTTAGTGCTATGAACTTTTCTCTTAATACTGTTTTCATTGTGTCCCATAAATTTGGGTATGTTGTGTGGTCATTTTTATTAAATTTTAGGAAGTCTTTAAATTCTTCCTTTATTTCTTCCTTGACCCATTGATGATTTAGGTGAGTATTGTTTAATTTCTATGTGTTTGTGGGTTTTCTGAAATTGGTGTTGCTGTTTAATTCTAATTTTAAGCCCTGGTGATCCGATAAGATACATGGGGTTATTCCAATTGTTTGTATCTGTTGAGGTTTGCTTTGTTACCTAGTATGTGGTCAATTTTTGAGAAGGTTCCATGAGGTTCTGAGAAGAAGGTATATTCTTATACGTTTGGATGGAATGTTCTATAGATGTCTTATTAAGTCCATTTGAGTCATATTATCTTTTAGTTTCCTTATTTCTATTATGTTTTTGTCTGACAGACCTGTTCAGTGGTGAGGGTGGAGTGTTGAAGTCTCCCACTATTAGTGTGTGGGGTTTAATGTGTTACTTGAGCTTTAGAAGTGTTTCTTTTACATATAAGGGTGTCCTTGTATTTGAGGCATAGATGTTCAGTATTGAGATTTCATCTTGATGGATTTTTTTCTGTGACAACATGAAATGTCCTTCTTTTTATTATTGATAAATTTAAGTTTGAAGTCTATTTTGTTGTTTATTAGGATAGCTATACCAGCTTATTTCTTAGGTCCGTTTGATTGAAAACTTTTTTCCAACCCTTTACTCAGAGGTGATATCTCTTTTTAAGGTTGAGGTGTATTGCTTGTATGCAACAGAAGGATGAATTCTGATTTTGTAAGCGATCTGTTAGCTTATGTCTTTTTATAGGTGAGTTGAGTCCATTTATATTAAGGGATATGAATGACCAGTGATTGCAAGTTCCTGTTATTTTAGCTTTCATTGTTGGTGATGTTATTGTGTGTATTTTTCCCTTCTTTGTGATTTGCTGTTGTGAGATCATTTATTGTCTGTGTTTTATGGATATAGTTAACTTCCTTGGGTTGGAATTTTCCTTCAAGTACTTTGTGTAGGGTTGGGTTTGTGGCTAGGTATTGTTTAGATCTTGTTCTGTCCTGAGATATCTTGTTTTGTCCATCTACGGTTACTGAAAGTTTTGCTGGGTATAGTAGTCTGGGCTGGCATCCATGGTCTCTTAATTTGTACATAACACTTGACCAGGACCTTCTGGTTTTCATTGTTTCTATTGAGAAGTAAGGTATAATTCTAGTAGGTTTGGCTTTATATGTTACTTGGCCATTTTCCTTTGCAGCTTTTAAAATTCTTTCTTTATTCTGTATGTTTAGTGTTTCGATTATCATGTGGTGAGGGGATTTTTTCCTTTGGTCTAGTTTATTTGGTGTTCTGTAAGCTTCTTGTATCTTCATATGCATATCTTTCTTAGGTTGGGAAAGTTTTCTTTTATGATTTTGTTGAACATATTTTTTGTGCCTTCGAGCTGGAGCTCTTCTCCTTCTTCTATACCTATTATTCTTGGGTTTGGTCTTTTCATGGTGTCCCATATTCCTTGATATTTTGTGTTAAGTTTTCTTTAGATTTAATGTTTTCTTTGACTAATGAGTCTATTTCCTCTATGGTATCTTTAGCACTTGATACCCTCTCTTCTGTCTCTTGTATTCTGTTGTTTATGCTTGCATTTGTAGTTCCTGATTGTTTTCCCATATTTTCCAGAATTCGCTTGGTTTGTGTTTTCTTTATTGTCTCTATTTTGATTTTTAAGTCTTTAATCATTTCTTTCATCTGTTTGATTGCTTTTTTCAGTTTTCTTTAAGGGATTTGCTAATTTTTTCCAATTTTTTGTTTGTCTTTTCCTCCATTTCTTTGAGGGAATTTTTCATTTCTTCTTTAAGGGTCTCAAACATTCTCCTAAAGGTATTTTGTAGGTCATTTTCTTCTGCTTCATCTGTATTAGGGTATTCAAATCTTGCTGTTGTAGAGCCACTAGTTTTTGTTGGGGTCATGTTGCTCTTTGTGTTGAGTGGGTTCTTACCTTGTCTGCCCAACTTTTCCTCTGATTGGTGTAGTTGGGGCTGTGTCTCTGGTGATCAATCTTTCAGGTTCCCATGGATCCAAGGCTCAAATGGGTGCTCCTCATGATGAAGTCAGAGGGCCATGATTCCAGTCACCCCAGAGGTCACTCAGCATTCTCAGAGGTCACTAAGTACCCCCAGGTGTCACTCTGCAATGCCTGAGGTCCTTTGTACCTGCTCCCATGGAGGTCATCTGCTTGGGCCTACTCTCAACTCAGGCTTGCCCCTGTAGAGGTCCCTGGCTTGAGCCCAGTCCCAGAGGTCTGTGGCTCAGGGATACTCCCTTGGCAATTGTTCCCTCATACCTGCTCCTGTAGAGGTTGCTTGCTTGGGTCTGCTCCCTCGGCAGTTGCTCCCTTGTACCTGCTCCTGGCTCAGGACTGTCCCTCAAACATTGCTGCTTCAGGCCTGTTCCTGTGGATGTCCCTGTCAATGTCCCTGCTCCCTCAACAGTTGCTTTCTCATACCTCATAACAGGATTTTTCTATACCTTTGAGACCTGGTGTTGGACAATTTCCTGTATTCTTTCGATAATATTTTAAATAAATGCTGATTGGTCAGCAGCCAGGCAGGAAGTATAGGTGGGACAACCAGACAGGAAGTAGAGACAGGTCAATGAGATCAGGAGAATTCTGGGAAGAGGAAAGCTTGGCTCACAGTCCTGGACCAGCCACAGGAGAAGCAAGATGTGGCTGCCTCGCTAAATAAGGTACCGAGCCATGTGGCTAACACAGGTAAGAATAATGGGCTAATATAAGTTATAAGAGTTAATAAGAAGTCTGAGCTACTAGGCCTATCAATACTAATGTAGACCTCTGTGTGATTTCTTTGGGACTTAATGATTATGGGAACCAGGCAGGACAGAAACCTCAGTCAATAGGTACCTATCCTGAAAATTGCTCTGTAGACCAGGCTGACCTTGAACTCATGGAGATCTGCCTATCTCTGTCTCCCAAGTGCTGGGATTAAAGGCATGTGCCTCCACTGCCTGGCTTACACACACAATTTTTAATTACAGAAACTTGGACAAATGTAGTACTCACCTCTTTTGTGATCACCCACACAAAGACTGATCACTGTACTTTACTAATCTGTGTTCATATAACTGATTTGGACTCCCCTACCTGATTTGAAACTGAGTATGGGGAGCTATCCTGATTGTATATGCAATACTATCTCCGCCCTCATGTATGATCTCTGCTCTGCACAACATTCCTGAGCTCCCAGTGTCTCATCTTTGCTGATATATGCCAACTGTTTACATCTCAGAGCTTCACCTCCTTCATTCCCCTTCTAATACTGCAAGGCCCATGTGTAGTATGGCTCACTGGCCCCTCTTCCCATGAGCACAGAAATAGCCACAGAAACCACTCGCAAGCATGGCTTGGAACCTTTACAAGCTGGGTGTGGAAGCATCTCTCTTCAGAGCTGCCAGGCCAGATGGCTGGCTGGCATTGTCTAACTGGAAGACAGGCAGACCACAGGCTTTTATGGGCCACATTCTAGAAGCAGAAAAGCAGCCAAGTTCTGAAATAAAACTATGATGTTAGACTTTGCTTTAGTGCCTGCACACAGGAAGCCAGTGTGCATAATGTCTGGTTTGATATTACAAGGTAGACTCGTGTTTGTTCTAATAAAACTTTGGTCTTATAAATAAGTAATCTGGATGCTTTTCATTTTATGAAATCTTTAAGAATAAAACTTGATCCACGTGATCCAGAAAGAGAAAAGTCACACACTGACTCTCAATTCATTTCTGACTCAATTCTTGTGAGTTGAGGAAGTGTCTTGCAGGGCACATCTGACCCCTGACCTTGACCTGCAATGCAACCATCAGTGAGACTCCATCTGGACTGAGCTGCTGCTGGGAGGTGTGTTGTGAGCCTCACCAAGAAGACATGGCTTCTGAGAAGTTCTGCACCTCTGGCATTCTCTCCTGTCACCTCCTGTATCCTGTGACAGATGCCACTGACAGCTGGGAATGTTGTTTGTGCACCTGCCTGCATGCCAGGCATTTCCCTCCTAGTTCCTGCTTTTGCATAAGACAAAGCTAGTGTTCTTCTGCATTTAACATTTTTGGTGTTGGTGGACTCACATCTTGGGAGGCTCTAGAATTGTTCTGTATCACAGATATCATCTTTGGCAGTTTTCTAATAGACGGTCGTGCATGAGATTTCTACTTCAGTTAGCTAAATACTTTTATCCTAGATTTGCAAGCATACTATGGCTTGACACAAGGCTTCCCACATACTAGGCATGAGTTCTTCCTCTGATTCACTCTATAGGCTGGCTTTCTTAATGTGAACCTGTTTTACTTTGATTTCATTAACTTATTTTAGAGCACCTTAAATTTGTAGATTATATTTGTGTCTTTTTATGGGAGCCAATGTATGTATGTATTCAGTATGTATGTATGTATTTATGTATGTATTCAGTGTGAAATGATGATGTCTTAGTAACTGTTCTATTGCTGTGAGTAAAAATGATAATCAATGCAACTCTTATAAAAGAAAGAATTAATTGGGAGCCTGCTTACTGTTTTAGAGTGTTAGTCCGTGTTCATCATGGCAGGGAGCAGACAGGCATAGTGTTCGAATAATAGCTGAGAGTGTAGCACCTGATCTGCAGGCAGATAGAAGGAAGGAGGGAGGGAGGGAGGGATAGAGGGAGGGAGGGAGAGAGAGAGGGAAGGGGAGGGAGGGAGAGAGAGGGAGAGAGGGTGAAGGAGGGAGGGAGGAAAGGAGAGACAGAGGAAAGAGGAGAGGGAGAAGTAGAGAAAGAAGAGAGAGAGAGAGAGAGAGAGAGAGAGAGAGAGAGAGAGAGACTGGCATAGACTTTTAAAACCTCAAAGCCAATCCGTAGATACACACCTTCTCCAATAAGGTCATACCCCCAAATCCTTCCCAAATTATCCTACTAACTGGGCCCAGCATTTAAATACATGAGCTTATGGGGAATATTCTCATTCAAACTACTTAGATGATGCTAAGGTAATGAACATATTCATTACCCCCTTTTTCCTTTGCCATTCTGTGTGTACTGCTTGGTCTGAAAATGGCCATGTTTTAACAAGTGGATTCCCAAAATGAGACATTCGGGAGGTGATGCAATGTTTGACAGGTTGTAAACTAATCAATGGTCACAGGTGGATGCAGCCTGTTCTCTCTCTGCCTCCTGACTCAGGATGTGAGCAGTTTACTCCAGTATGCTGCCGCCATTGCCACCCAATGCTCCCATGCCAATCCTAAAGCAATGGAACTGTCCAGTCTTGCAATACAGCTTCAGCACTGTGGCTAGGTAACCTTTCTGTCTATCAGCTAATTGCCTCAGATGCCTTGCAGTAATGGCCAGCTGACAAATAAGGCATGGTTACTGTGCTCTTTCTCTCATCTCCAAAGGTCATTTTCCTCAGTCAGAGATCTCACCTTACTAGACCTGGATGGAGGTGGGTGGTCCTTGGACTTCCCACAGGGCAGGGAACCCTGATTGCTCTTTGGGCTGACGAGGGAGGGGGACTTGACCAGGGGAGGGGGAGGGAAATGGGAGGCGGTGGCGGAGAGGAGGCAGAAATCTTTAATAAATAATTAATAAAAAAAAGAGTAGGAGGGGGTGGACTCTCACATTCATAATCTTTCTGTGATGTTATAAATCTATGTTTTTTGTTCCTAAAGGAAGGAGAAAATGGTTTTACAGTATACTCTTGGTCACCTTATTTGCAGTTACTAATCACTGAACTCCAAGTTTGGTATCAGAATATGCCTAACTCTCCAAATGCACTTATTTGCCAAATTCATTAATTAACCATAGTACTTCAGTATAAATTTTAGTCATTTGACTCATATAATCAAAACTACCATGTTACTTATACTCAGCCAATTTTTGGCATACTCCAAGAAAACATTAAATTAATAATTCCCATGGAAGAAAATCTTTTGAAAGTTCTAAGGTAAGTGTGACTATTTAATAATTCAGCATATTTTAATATAACAACATATTTGTTGCAAATTATATATAAAAATGCCATAATGGAACACATTACTCTGCACACTAAATTTAAAGAGCTTATAAAATAGCCTTGTCTTTGGGGTGCCTCCCTGCAAATTATTGATCAGGGAGGCCCTAAAGCAGCCACAATAACACAAACTATTGCCTTTGCCGCTACTAGTCCACCATAGCAAAACTGCAAAACTATTGTTAAGTATACCTGTTAGCACCTGCACTTACTTACCAGGACCAAGTTCACCTGATATGGCCATGAGGAATTAAATCAGGCCAGTTGGAGGGGCCATAGCACAACTGAGGCTGTGACCATTTTATTGAGAGCAATCATACTTTTTATACTTTTATCAGAAGCAGAATATAACAGCAATTGCCAGGATCAATACAGTTGTAGTTGCCAGGATACAATGAAGTTTGCAAGCCATACAGGGTACAGAAAATCAATGTCTAAGACCAATTGTCCTGTCACATTTCCATGCTCCCTTGACTGCTGAGAGAACATACAGAGAAACACAAAGCAGCCTGAATGCTTCACTGCGTGAGGGAGTGCATCAATCTCTCAGGAACTGGAAGGCACATTGTGCCCCAGAAGTCATGATTTCTAACATCAAAAATCTGTAATGTATGCCTCTCAGGCAGCTAGGCCAGTCCAACTTTATGGTTCCCTGCATATTCTACCCATCTTTGTTTCCACCTCAACATCATGCCTTCTCCTCCAAAATGGACTAAATTCCCTTAAACTGTATGACAAAATAAATCCTTCCTCCAACATATTGTTTCTGTCAAATATTCTATCACAGCTGTAAGAAAAGTAATAACACAGGTAGGTAAGAAGAACCAGAAATGTGTGATTGGTTCCCAATTTATCACCCCAAAAATCAGGGTAGTAGGATCTTGCATAGGGTGGGCAAGGCTGAAAACTGACCTTTCCACTGAAAACCTAATGCATAAAAATAGAACAACCAGTGGGTCCGGTTTTATCCCATGCATTTTTAGTCCCAGTCCAGCTGGCCTTGGTGATCTCCTAATAGATCAGCCCCACCGTCTCAGTGGGTGGGTGCCCCCCTCGCAGTCTTGACTTCCTTGCTCATGTTCTCCCTCCTTCTGTTCCTCATTTGGACCTTGGGAGCTCAGTCCATTGCTCCAATGTGGGTCTCTGTCTCTATCTCCATGGTGGACAATGAGGGCTGCTGAGAAGCCAAGGACAATGGCACTGAGTTTTGACCCTACTGCATGAACTGGCTTTGTGGGAGCCTAGCCGGTTTGGATGCCCACCTTCCTAAACCTGGATGGAGGGGGGAGGACCTTGGACTCCCCACAGGGCAGGGAACCCTGACTGCTCTTTGGACTGGAGAGGGAGGAGGAGGAGAGTGGGGTGTGGGGAGTGGGGGGAGGGGAGGGAAAAGGGAGGTGGGGAGGAGGCAGAAATTTTTAATTAAAAAAATTAGTAAAAGAAAAAAGAAACAAACAATTCAAAAGTCAAAAAAATAGAACAACTAGATTTCTAGACTAGCCTTCACATTCCTTTTGTGTTCACACAACCTTTCTGAATACTTATCGTCATTCTAGCCAAAGACCAAGATCTGTAACCAAGGGAACTGGACCAAACTCTATGGCCCAGGACCATGAGCTATGTATGTCTAGGAGGGAAAAATAAAACAGAGGGGTAAAATTGTATCTACAGAATAAGGTGCTGAAGCCCATCCTTCACCATATACCTATTCTACTCTATTCCGTTAGCTCTTGGAATGTTTCTTGTTGGATTAGTGTCTCCTAGGAGACAGGAGGTTCCTATGCAGAGAAAAGCCTTCTCAAAACAAAATAACTGGTTATACCTACAGCAGGGCTCCACCGATCAACTATAAGTTCCTGCAGTATCAATAGCAGAAGCCTAACCAGCCACATTTCCATCAGCCTTATGTTTGTTTTCGCAGACGTTTACTCTCCTTAAGAATTCTGCTTGATTTCATTGAGCTATTTCTTTGTCTTCTTTAAACTCCTTGAATTCTTTGATGAAATTTATAATTTTTTTTTGAAATTCTATGTCCTAGAGTTCATTTAGATAGTTCTCATTGGCAAGTATTTCTAGAGGACTGGTAGGTTTGGGAAAGAATATACTGTCTTAACCTTTAATCTTAATACTTTGTCATGAGATCTGAGCATGAGAACTTTGTTAGTTCTGCGTTCATTGTGGATAAAGCAGATTGGAGAAGAAGATAAGATGTGGGGTAGGGTTGAGCATAAAAGTTAGAAATGGCTTGGGTGAAATGAGGTCAGTGGGACAGAGGGGACTGAGCTTCCTGTTCCAAGTGTGAAGTGTGGAGCTAGATCTGTCTGGTTTGATATGACACAGGAGAGTCCTGTAGTCTGTGCTATGGAGGTTTCTGGCCCAAGCCTGGCTCTTTTGCAGTAAAGACAGGAAAAGCCAGACTAGGCTGGTATACTGGTTGTGAGACCCAGACTAAAACTGATGGGTTGCAGAAAGGGTATGGACAAGAGGTCAGGGGTACTTATTAGACTAGACCTTGGAGGGGATTGGGAAGTCTGGGGACCTAGTGGGGTGGTGGAGGTGGCCCAGAATGGACCTGTGAGTGGCTGCAGGTATGGCAGGTCCTGGAAGAAGCCTAGAAATTGGCTTTGGCATGGGCAAGGGTGGTCAGATCCTAACCAATAATTTAAAATACTAACTTGTGGGCTAGAGAGATGCCTCAGAGGTTATTTAAAAGTTAAGAAAATTAAGGTCTAGGATAAGAAAATAGAGAATTTGAGAATCCGCTACAAGGAGTCTTAACTCAGAGTCTTACAGGGAAGTAGTGATGGATTGACTGGCTTACTATTTAACAAGGTTAGGCGTGGCCTCTATATGAGCTCCAGGATTCTTTCAGGGTGAAAGGAAGATTTGTTAATTTCAAAATGTCTCAAGAGATGAATGCATTCCCAAGAGAGTGTGGAGTCTGAGCAGGGGACTACTTCCTAAAGCTGGTCTCTCCTCTATGACCCAGGAGACATTTTGTATGGCTTAAATTTGTTTCCTTTAGAGTGAGTTACGCATTCAGTTCTTTTCTTACATGTGACAGAGAAAATTCACAAGCACTTAAGACCCTCTTGCTCCACATCAGGACCATTGCTGAAGAAGGCCAAGGGAGTCAGAGCCTGCAAACCATAAACCATGTGCTCAACTGAAAGTAGTAAAGAAATGAGAAGCTCCCAGGACCTAGAAATGGAAACACCTGGTGCATCACAAAGTAGAAGGAGTTGGATCACAAGAAAGGAAATCTTTTCAAACTTATCTTAGGTGACTCCCTTAGACTCTATCACAAGGTACATGGAGGAACTCAGGTCCAGGTATGATTTTATAGATTTACAAATAGCTCTATCTAATCATCCTTCAGTGCTAGGTTTCACTACGTAACTGCTTTTGCACAGTTTTTTAATACAACAGTCAGATCTGTAGAAGGTTGATCCGAATATGTAGGCTGTGGGAATATACATTACCATATGGAAAAAGGGGACCAGATGGGAGGGCTGTAAAAGCCTTTCCTCATTCAGTTGGTGATGAGGTCTGAGAACAGACTCAGAGCTGTAGATTGATTGATGCTGAGGCACTAACTTATCTCATTTCTTTCATTAAAAACACAATGACTTTGCAAAAGGCTATTTTACAAAATCGATCAATTCTAGTATAGCTTGATGAATATTCTACAGCTGAAGTCAGAAAGCTTCTCCTGCTTTGTTCCTTTTGTTTGAGATTGCTTTCACACTGTAGGGTGGGTATAGTTAGCAGTAATTCAGTGAAAATTTCAAAAGGCTGGAAGAAAGGAGAATTATTAGGCCTTTGTCATCAGTAGGAGGCAACTGAAAACAAGGCTTAGTTAGAAGCAGCAATCCCTAGTGGGTAAAGAAAACAATGTGGCGATGTAAAGATTCCTCTGAGATTAGCAATAACATGGCTGGTTTAACCCAGGTCTCTGTGTGGTTTGCCTAGGTCGTTTTCTCTCTCAGAACTCCGTGGGTGCACACTCAGCAGGTGCTGCTAAGGAAAGCTGAGAGTTTCATTTAGGTCATCAATTACTAGAGTCATTTTGAAAGGTAATGTACTACCGTATAGTTTCTTCTTCCTCAAAGAGGATAAATTACCCTACTTTTCATGGAAGAGTGGGCCCTATTTTTCTGTCCCTTTCCTGAAAGAGTGTTTATGAAAAATATATTATGGTTGTACATGTGTGTGTGTGTGTGTATGTGTTCTACGCACCTGTTTATGTGAATGCATGCATTCATGTTTGAACATGTATATAGAAGCCAGTTAGACATCAGATATCTTGATAGCTCTCCACTTTGGTTTTCCATTTGTTTGTTTTATGGTCTGTTTTTGAGACAGGGTCTCTCACTGAATATTGTCATTAATGGCTAGACTGGATAACCAGGTGCAGTATCTCCCTGTCTGAACTGACCCCCATGAACCCAGCACTGAGGTTACAGATAGACTCTGCCAGCCCCTGGCTTCCGCATGGGTGGATGCTGGGGACCGGCATCCAGGCTCAAGTGCTCATGCTTGAGCAGCATGAGCTAAGGGAACCATCTTCTCAGCCCTCGATGCCCTGTTGCTGACAGCACTCTCATTGCCCTGTTCACTGTTCTTCTATACCTGAAGCCCTTATCTCATTTGTTTGTTTTTTTTTTTTTTTTTTGGTACAAGGACCCCCCCCCCCCCCCCGCCATATAGACAAGGCTGGTCTGGAACTCACTATGTAGACCAAGCTGGTCTGGAACTCACTATGTAGACCAGGCTACTCTGGAACTCACCATGTAGACTAGGCTGACCGGGAACTCACAGAGGTCTTGCCTGTGCCTTCACCTCCCAATTGCTGGTATTACAGGCCTGCACCACCATGCCCAACTACGCTCATGTGTTTGAATACCTGTTTCACCTTGTGGTACTGATTTGAAAGGCTATGGAACCTTTGGGACAGAGTCTCTTGATGGCACATGTCAGTCAATAGGTGATATCCTTTGAAGGTTATATCTGTCCCCTTCTTATATCAATCAAGCCTGTACTCCAAAGCTGATAAGTCACTATGATATGACTTGTAACCTGTGCCCTATGACCTGTGACCTGTCCACCTGCTGCCATACCTTCTCCACCATGATGCCTTGAAACCATCCTTCAAAACAAAATTTCATCCCTTAAGATGCTTCTGTTGGACATTTTATCACAGAGACAAGAAAACCAGCTAATAATATACATCAACTGAAAAACACCTGCACAGAAAAGGCAACAGAAAAATGTAAGGCTAGCTAGAGGCTAGGAGCAAATATTTGCAAACCACATTTCTGATCATGGATTGCTAGCCAATTCCTATGCAGATCCTATGCAACTCAACATTAAAAAACATATAACCCAACTAAAAATGAACAAAGGTTGTGATTAGATCTGACGTTTATCCAAAACTCATCTTACAGTGACTTAGAGGTGTATGAGACGTTCATGAGCATCCTCAGCTTGGATGAAAATGCAAACGACCTTTTGTCTATTTGAATAGCTGTAATCAAACAAAATAAGAGACCACAAATGTGGGCAGGTGTGTAGAGAAGAGAGAATAATAACTGTATGATGCTCCAGAAAAGACAAAATAATGGACACATTTAAAATATCAACACTTTCCAGTAGTCATTCACACACCAGGGAGAGGTGGGCAGAGAACAGAGAAACCTTTAGGACTATGAGATACTGTAATGTGGGCTGCCTGTTATCATACACTTGTCCAAACTCACAATGAACAGCACCACACGTGGAGCATCAAAGAAAACCAGTGACGAGTCGGGTGATAATGCTCCTGTGAGGGTTTATCAATTGCAGCAAAAACATCAGTGCATCAGTGAAGGAGGAAGCTGCACGTATGTAAGCGCAGGGGATGTGAGCACTCTCTGTACTTCCTACTCAACTGTGATGTGGAACTGGACTTGCTTTAAAAAGATATAGATAGATAGATAGATAGATAGATAGATAGATAGATAGATAGATAGATAGATAGATGGATGGATGGATGGATGGATGGATGGATGGATGGATGGATGGAT
>JABTXL010009375.1:408176-426154 GCA_025134845.1 Neodon shergylaensis
GATGGATGGATGGATGGATGGATGGATGGATGGATGGATGGATGGATGGACGGACGGACGGACGGACGGACGGACGGACGGACAGACAGATAGAGCCTCCCTTTTAAAAACAAACCATGCAGCTTGCCATTCCTGGCCATGGACTATGATTGGTTGGTCTTCTGCTGTTAATCCTTCAAGGACTTGTAGTTGATCTGTGGAGCCCTACTGTAGGCCTCGCCTGTTCTTTTGTCTTGGGGAGCCTTGGCTCTGTATAGAAGCCTCCTGTCTCCCAGGAGATTCCAACCTAGTAAGCAGTATTCAGGAGCTAATAGAACAGAGCAGAATGGGAGTGTGGTGAATGAGGGCTCCAGCTACTCACTGTGTATGTATGATCTTAACCCTCTGTTTTAGTTTTCCCTCTTGTATATATAGCTCATGGTCCTGGGCCCACAGAGCCTGATCCAATTCCCTGGACTACAGGCTTCTGTCATTTGCTGGAGCGATGGTAGACTGTGGGAAAGGCTGTCTGAACACAAGATAGGGAGACGGTCTGCCTAGTAACCTAGCTGGTTTGCATTACATTTTCAGTTGAAGGGTCAGTTTTCAGCCCTGCCCACCCTGTGCAGGTTCCTACTTCCTTAATTTCTAGGTTGTTCAATGAGAATCAACTCACTTCTCTCTGGCTTTTCCTACCCACCTGTGTTAACTACTTTTCTTGTAGCTATGACAAAACAGCCAACAGAAATGATTTTCTGAAGGAAGGATTTGAGGGGGTTTTGGTTTTTTTAAGTTTTTTGTTTAACTTAAAAATTTTTTATTCATTTTATATGCCAACCCCTTTCCCCCTCCTCTTCCCATCCCCCTTCCACTCCTCAGAGGGGATATGGCCTCCCTTGGGGAGTCAACAAAGTCTGACATACCAAGTTGAGGCAGGACCAAGCCCCTCCCCACTGTATAAAGGCTGAGCAAAGTATCCCACTATAGGAAATGGGCTCCAAAAAGCCAGTTCATGCACCTGGGATAAGTCCTGATCCCACCACCAGAACCCTTCCTCCCACCTCTGCTGCCCCAACAAAACCTCAAGTCACATGACTATCACCCACATTCAAAGGGTCTAGTTTGGTCCCATGCAGTTTCCCCACCTGACAGTACAGAGTCTGTGAGTTCCCACTAGCTCAGGTCAGCTGTCACTGGTTTTCCCCATCATGATCTTGACACTGCCCCCTCTTGGTCATGTGATCCCTCCTCCCTCTCTTCAACTCATCTCCAGGAGTTCAGACCAGTGCTTGACTGCTGTGGGAACTCCTTCCACCAATGGCCTTTGAGATGCTGGCCCACTTTGGGCACAGTCTTGGGTACTATATATGCAGAGGTAAGGATGTACAGCATACAGAGAGGAACCCCACATCACTTGAATGTGGGTCACTGCATCTGCTTCCATAAGTTACTTGATGTTGGTTCTATGATGACAATTAGGGTAGTCACTAATCAAATAATAGGGGAAGGCCCGTTTCAGGCACCCTCTCCACTACTGCTAGGAGTCTTAGCTGGGGTCATCTTTGTGGATTTCTGGTACATTTACACAATGGAGTATTTCTCAGCGGGGGTTGGGGTGGAGGGGAATGACATCTTGAAATTTGCAGGTAAATATATGGTATTAGAAAAAAAATCCTGAGGGAGGTAACCCAGACCCAGGAAGACAAACACAGCATGTCCTTACTCATAAGTGGATGTTAGACAGAAAGCAAAGGATAACCAGGCTACAGTCCACGACCCTGGAGAAGCCAGGCAAAAAGGAGGATCCTAAGAAGGACACACATGGATGGCCCCAGGAAGGGGAAATAGTTAAGATCTCCTGGGTAAACTGGGAGGTGGGGTAGAAGGGAGAAGATGTGATGGGAGCATGAGGGATCTAGAAAGCTGAGTTGAGAGGGAGGAGTGGGAGAGCAATGAAAGATCTTGATAGAGGGAGCCATTATGGGGTTGGGGAGAAACCTGGTGCTAGGGAAGGACTTGTTTAAGGGAATAATCCGTTATGGTGGAGACAGCATGATGGCAGACGGCTCTGATACAGGACACTGGCAGATTGCCTGAGAGAGGAGGAGAAGCAGGTTACACTGGTTTCCTTCCCTCAGCTGTCTCAACCTTCTGAGGACAGCAGACCCTCTGAAGACAGCACCACCTGCTGGGAAACAAGAGCTTATTCCCATGAACCTTCAGGGACATTTCATAGTCAAACCACATTTTAAACATTTATTTAAAATTCAGGGTGTGTGAGTGTGAGTGTGCATGTGCAGGTGTGTGTGCATGTATGTGTTTGGGGGCTACATACCACAGCCCCCAGGTGAAGATCAGAGGACAGCTTGCAGGAAATTTGTTCCCACCTTTCACCAGGTGGATCCTGGAGTTTTGAACTGAAAACTTGGCTTCAGGCTCCTTTATCTGCTAAGCCATCTCACTGGCCCTCATCTCAGTGGTTTTGCTTAATAATAATAAAAAGAAGTATCATTTGTAGGCGAGCTATAGGAAAGAGTAAGAAACCTATGTGGATTCAACCCAAACGTTTAACACAAAATTAACAGTATTTTCTAATTTTTAAAGCCATTTCATATTTTCAGCATAAATAAATGATTAACATACTATTGCTCATATAGTGTTTCCAAAAGCTTCAGAAAATGTAACTTTTAAATTATTTTAACATATTTTATTGCTAATCATTAAGTAGAATATTTGTTTTGATTTTCATTTTTTTACTCTTGAATTAGAAGTTGTTTGCATGTCTGACATTTTCTATTTAATGCTTCTCCCATAAAATTAGCCAGCTTAGCCTGTTATCCTAGCATTTGCACGGTGACGGGTCATCCTCAGGTGGCAAATATACATAAACGATGAACATTTAAATTGTAAGAGTCGCGCTTGTCCTCACTCCAAAATTAGAATTAAAGCTTTTAAAAAAATGTAAATTGCCATCTGGTGGAGAAGACCAAAAACCCGAGGAAATCTGTATCAAATACAGGAAAAAAAAACCTAAGTAGCTGTTCATACACACTTTAATTGACCTGAAAACCCAAAGCTGACCAATGCACAATTTTTATGAATTTCACTTTCGAAAACAATGCTCTTTAAAATTAGTATGCATAAAATGACTCCATTCTGAAACTTCTATAAACCGACCCTTTTAAAAAAATGGATTTATATGTTGTTGCAATACAGTATGTCAATTTTTAAATAGTCATAATAATCGTATTTACCTGAAATCTCCACCAAAAACTTTCTTCCTATGTGAGGTCATCATTTTAGTTTTTTTTTTTGATGTTGGTTTTGGGTTTGTTGTTGTTGTTGTTGTTTATTGTGTTTGTTTAGATAGGCAGGCTTGGAAATTTTCTAAGCATAAATGGCAGATCAATTTAAATATTATGAGTCAAATCAGGAACATATATTAAAATGCTAAGATTAATTCACTCATTCAGCAAATGTGGGTTAAATGCATTTGATAAGCCAAGTATTTTTGCAATGCCAGAATGTTGCAGGTCAGTTTTCAGGGACCATGAGCGCTGTGAAATCATCTCATTCCAAATGGGCAGGTTGATGATGTCACAGAAATGTTTACCAAAGAGACACTGCATCCCTCCTGCTCTGCATCTCACCAGGAACGCTGAGGAAAATCACCTTTGGGAAATAGAGTACGGTCCAACTTGCCTTTAAGTAAACAGACCGCATTAGTCAGCTATCCACTGTTACAATGGGATGCTGAGGCAGATAACCTATAAAGAAATAAGGGCTCTTTAGCCACAGTTCTGGAAGTTGTAGCCGAGATTGGAAAGTCCTATTACTTTACGGCTGTGATGAGAGCACTGATGGCCATGGTGGGGAGCACACCGCAGCAAACCTCCCACATCCTGAGCTGGCATAACAGAGCCTCATCCCTCAGCACAGCTGACTGTGTGGTTGGGAGTGCCATTCAGACCATAAAACCCAGCATGTAGACAGCACCACCTGACAAAATGAAAACAAAGTCTACTCCATCAAAGTCCATAGTTCTGGGAAAGTCTCAAATGTGTTATTCTTGTGTTTTGGCTTCTGTAGTCCTGCTTCTAGTTTACTGTTCTTGTTAGCTGAAGTGTATCAGCCCATAATATGGGTTTTGTGCTTAAAGCTCACCATGAGAAATGCCACACTGGAATCCTGAACACATAGTATAGTCGCCAGCTATAAAGGTTTTCTATTGACTTAAATCCATGACCCAGCAGTCTTCTCTGCTGGATGCCCCCACAACACCAGAAGGAAGAGAGACTGAGAAACTGGAGATTAGACTCCAACCTGTCAAAGGAACTACCGCCTCCCAAATGTCTCATTCTGGGAGTCCAGT
Source organism: Neodon shergylaensis (assembly GCA_025134845.1). Classification (NCBI taxonomy): domain Eukaryota; kingdom Metazoa; phylum Chordata; class Mammalia; order Rodentia; family Cricetidae; genus Neodon; species Neodon shergylaensis. Next base: position 412,528 of record JABTXL010009375.1, read on the forward strand.
TGTTAAGACATGAGCTTTGGCAGGGCTCACATGGGTTCACAGAGAAAAAAGTGGCAAGCACAGGCCCAGCATAGGTCTGTACAGGGCCTCTGTGTATATGTTAGAGCTGTTAGCTTGGTGTTTCTGGGGGACTCCTAACAGTGGGGTCAGGGATGTCTCTGACTCCTTTGCCTTCTCTTGGAACTCTTTCCCTCCTGTTGGGTTGGCTTGTCTAGCCTTGATATGAGGGGTTTTGCTTTCTCTTATTGTATGTTGTTTTGTCCTGTTTGATTGTCGTCTCATGGGGGCCAGTTCTTTTCTGAAGAGGAAACAGAGGAGGAGTTAGTCTGAGGGGAAGGGACAGGAGGAATAACTGGGAAGAGCAGAAACTGTGTTCAGGATGTGTTGCATGAGAGAAGAATCTATTTTTAATTATACACGCATATATTTTTAAATATGTGTATTTTAATATATGTTTAAAATATATTTTTATTTATACATATCTTATGTATGATATGTATAAATAAGTGTGTGTGTGTACGTGATGAGAAAGACATATATAAAATCTTTAGAAAGACATGTGCTTTGGGAAGACTCCTCCAAAAAACATAACACATCCAGAATGCCAAAGAAAACGGTAGATAATGGAGGATACGTTCACCAACTTGGTACCATCATTCCACGCTGAATCAAACACCACATTGAATGTCATAAATATGCAGTCATGATCTATAAATTTAAAGTGTTGTTAATGAAAATAAACCAATTAGATCAAAGTAAAACAAACACATTAAGGAGGCCAACCTGCAGAGTGACTCGGAGGAAGAGCTTGTGCCTAGAACATGGGGAAAACCACACCACGCTTTCAAAACCAGGATAAAAGTACTTAACTGGCTGAAACAGAAATCTTATGCGTGTCCTTCTGTTGGAAAACCACCAAAGACGTCATCTGTGATACAGAACATTCCAGAGCCTCCCAAGATGTAAGTTCACCAACATCAAAAATGTTAAATGCAGAAAGAACACTAGCTTTGTCTTATCACAAAAGCAGAAACTAAAAGGGAAATACGTGGCATGCAGGCAGGCACCCAAACAACATGCCCAGATGTCAGTGGCATCTGTCACAGGATACAGGAGGTGACAGGAGAGAAGGCCAGAGGTGCAGAACTTCTCAGAAGCCATGTCTTCTTGGTGAGGCTCACAACACACCTCCCAGCAGCAGCTCAGTCCAGATGGAGTCTCACTGATGGTTGCATTGCAGGTCAAGGTCAGGGGTCAAATGTGCCCTGCAAGACACTTCCTCAACTCACAAGAATTGAGTCAGAAATGAATTGAGAGTCAGTGTGTGACTTTTCTCTTTCTGGATCACGTGGATCAAGTTTTATTCTTAAAGATTTCATAAAATGAAAAGCATCCAGATTACTTATTTGTAAGACAGAAGTTTTATTAGAACAAACACGAGTCTACCTTGTAATATCAAACCAGACATTATGCATACTGGCTTCCCTGTTTGCAGGCACTGAAGCAAAGTCTAACATCATAGTTTTATTTCAGAACTTGGCTGCTTTTCTGCTTCTAGAATGTGGCCCATAAAAGCCTGTGGTCTGCCTGTCTTCCAGTTAGACAATGCCAGCCAGCCATCTGGCCTGGCAGCTCTGAAGAGAGATGCTTCCACACCCAGCTTGTAAAGGTTCCAAGCCATGCTTGCAAGTGGTTGCTGTGGCTATTTCTGCGCTCAAGGGAAAAGGGGCCAGTGAGCCATACTACACACGAGCCTTGCAGCATTAGAAGGGGAATGAAGGAGGTGAAGCTCTGAGATATATGCAGGCTTACGTCTGCAAAGATGAGACACCTGGAGCTCAGGAAGGTTGTGTAAAGATCATGCATGAAAGTATAGAGAGCATCATATGTGCAATCAGAATGGCTCCCCCTACTCAGTTTTAAATCAGGGGGATACAAAGAGTTATATGAACTCAGGTTAATAAAGCATAAATGATCAGTCCTTTGTGCAGGTGATCGCAGAAGAGATGAGTACTACATTTGTGCAAGTTTCTGTAATTACAAACCATGTGTGTGTGCATGATTGCATGTGTGCATGTGTGGGGGGGGTGCATGTGTGTGTTGAGTGAAAGCGTGCATATGGAGGGCAGTGGACAACTTTTAGTAGTCAGTTCTCCACTTTTACCTCATAGGACTCAGTACCCAGCTTTCGCAGTAAGTCCCTTCTTGTACCGAGCTATGTCACCGACCCATTTGTTCGCTTTTAAGACTACACATAGCAAATGATTAATCTTGGAGGGCTAACTAGACAGCTCGTGAAAACCTGTGTAGTGCAGTGTGCTCTGGCATAGCCTTTTGACATGGCAGCTTGACATGGTCATCTTCAAGGTTCACACTGGAGAACCAAGCACTCAAGTTGCAAAAACTTGCAGCAAGGAGATCTCATAGTATTTTGAGTAAGTATATGATTTTGCATTGAACCACATTCATGACTGCCCTCAGCCACATGTGTCCCATAAAGCATGGGCTGGCCATATTCAGTCAATTTGTGTAATCATCTATAGTTACAAAGAATTAGAGGCAACTGGTAGATCATAGGAACAGCAACCAGATGTCTACCAAATTCTACATATTAAACTATGAAGTTGGCTTAAAATACATAGATAAAATGCATATCAGAGACACTGTACAAAGAAAAGTTTCCTTGATCAAACACAGGGGAAACTGTCCACTCACCACTCTCTAAGTAATACATTGATATCAAGGAGGATGGGTATTTGGGGACAGACAAAAAGGAATACTTGTGCAGAGAAGCAGGCAAGTGTCATGTCCTAGAACCTCAGCCTTCCTTAGACCTCTATCTGGCCCACCAGGCCCTGACACACATTGTCTACTTAGCTTTGATTCCTTTCTCTCCAAATAGCCTCATCTGTAATCTGTCTGTCTGCATGTTTCCCTCAACAGATGGAGAGTTGTAGCCCTGGTCCAAGTGCACATTTCTGCAGCTTTGTCCTTTGCTGGCAGTGGAACTAGGCATCGGGGCTCATGTAAACATCTGTTCTAAACTTGATTAGCTCTAGTCCATCTGGGAAAGATTTGGAGAGGTTGAAAAAATGAGAGACACACCCTGGATTGCCGTGGTTCTTCTGAAGTGAATTTTATATTCCACTCACAGGCCCTCCTTAGAGGGGAAAGTTGTGTCTTGTCCTATTTCAGACAGCTCTAAAATGCTTCTTTTGGCACCCAAAACATTCTCATGGGAGTCTGTTTATCTGCCCGCTAACAAGCACACTAGTCCAGAAAGTGTGCCCTAACATACACTGTGCTACCTTTGCTTCTTTCCAGTTTGGCACTACGAGGAATATTTATTAATAAGCCTCCTTGATAATCGAGCACAAAAGTGCTTTCTGTATTCTCAATGCAAAGAGAAAGATTTCATTGCTGATAAATATATGCTTGACCAAACAACAGAGATTTTTAATAAAGATTTTAAGTTTAGAATCTTCGTTCAGTCAGAAAAAAAAACTACTGATAGTTGAAAGAGCAGCAGAAGCTGTTCCATGCAGCCCCAAACCATGAGGTTGTTTTTTCTGATAGCTTAATCATTATGTGGCTGTGTTATTTCAATGACTTTTGGCATTGGGAAAATTTCAGGTTAATTTTTATCTTGGAAGTTGGCAAATCAAAGGATGGGTGCTCAGCAAAGTGGAGTGAAGGTAAACAGATATAAGGAGAACATTAGATCTATGAAAAGCAAGATGGGACCCTGATGTGGTGGCTCAGACCTTAATCCTAGCACTGCTGGAGTGGGGGAGCAGAGACAGGCAGACCTTTGTTTCAGGCCAACCTGTCTACATAGTGAATTCCAGGCCAGCCAGAGCTACATGGTGATGCCTTTCTCGGAGAAAGAAAAAACTGAAGAAAAAAGAGAAACGGAGGAATTGGCACAAGGGAACATTCCTGTATAAAATTGCCTCCATCAACCAGAGTCCTTTTCCAATCCCTGGGAACTTCTGCCATGCACAGACATGACGGGAATTCTACCTCACTTTTCATTGTGCTGAAAGCAATTATTTTCGCTTTATGTCTGGGTGCTACTCCCAGTACTGTCGCTGCCTGCATGGCTCCCTGTGGGCATGTCAGTCAAGTCCTCTGGGGCTCAGCAAAGAGAACTCCCATTCCAGATCCCTGGGGCTCCAAAAGCCTCCTATTTTGAAATACAGGTTTTCTTTGTTGCTTTTTCTTTTGCAATTTTTTATTTAGAAATAAAACTTACAGAAGAAAAATGTTACTCTAGTTTCTTGGAAATCAAGTTAGAAGCCTCAGTCTGAAAAGCAAAATAAAATAATGAGAAAATGGCTTCACATCCATATGCATCTGGGAAACATTGGTTGGACTCCATGGGTTTAAATAAATAAATGAATAAATTTAAAAGGATGACATGGAGTTAGGAAGGAAATGTGACAGGGAGTTCTGGAGAGACTAGAAGGTATGTATGACCAAGATATAGTGCAGACATGTATAAGATTTCCAAATTATAAAAACTAGGTTGAGCTGGAGCTCAGCTGTTCTAGGCTAAGCTCACAACCAAAAATATAAAAACTGGGTAAACATCAATGCCAAAAGCAGTTGGGAGAGTCAACCCTGAGGTAACAAGAGTGGGAGACTGTCTTTGCCTGCCCCCCTGCAAGCTTAACACTTAGGAGAGAGCAGGCCCTACACCTTTCCAGGGCATCTCAATGGAGCCAAACAACACTGTTAATGGAGCTGTGGGTGAGCTAGCCCCGAAGTTGTGAGCATGGGAGGACTGCCCCCATTTCTCATCTGTCCTATGGCAGCATGGGCAGGAGAAAGATGACTACCCCCACCCACCAACACCTGAGGCAGGTGAGAGAACTGGCCCTGAGGTCACAAGAGCCAGAAAACAAGCCCTGCACCTTACCTGAGCAACGCGATAAACCCAACCCTGTTGGTGGAGCTGTGGATGAGCCAGCCCCAAAGGAGAGCAAGGGAGAGCTGTACCCATTATGCATCTGTCTTGAGGAGGCACAGGCAGGGGAGAGTTGCCCTCCACCCTAACCCCCATCAAGACCTGGGGCAGTCAACCCTGTTAGCGCAGGTGTAGGTGAGCCAGCCCCGAAGTTGTAGACATGGGTGAGCTGTCCCCATTCTCATCTGGAGGACTAACCCTACAGCTGCCCAGGCCCAAACCCCAGGGTTATGACGTGGCCTGCCCCAACAATCACCCCTACTGCAGTATGAGAAGGAACCCGAAACGCAGACCCAAAGCTGCAGGATAGCAACAACACAGAGGAACAGCAGGATATCCAGGAAGAGTCCTAGTGAGGACCCAGCATCATTAATGTAGTAGAAACCAGAGACCTCTAACTAGACCAATGGCTCTTTGCAATGAACACTTGCAGGTAAAGATCTATGAACAAAGGGATCTACAGCAAGACTCACTGTTTAACACTGCAACTTTCATGATGAGACCTTTAATTTTTTCCCTTTTTTATTTTTTCCTTTTTTCTCTTAAAGTTTTTTTTTTTATTGGGCAGGGGTCTGCAGGGGCAGAGGATGAATGCGAAGAGACGGGGAAATGAATGGGATCAAGATATATGATGTAAAAGACACATAGATTAAATAAAATTTAAAAACTGGGGGAAAAGAAAAGTCAAATAAACTATACAAAATCTAAACAGATAACCATGCGTGTGAAAATGTATCTTCTATGTGCAGAAATATGATTACTGAGATTCCTGCTATGCAAGGTAATTGGTTTAATTTGAGGGAGAAAACTGAGTAACTAAGGTCACTGTGATCAAAATGTGACATGAAAGGTAAGGAAGCTCTGGCCACAAGAAACATTCATGGTTAAGACTGGAAGTAAACCAGTCTCCTGTAAGAGATTTGAAGGGGAGAGTGAAACCAGCTCGCTTGATATTGAACAAAGATCTGAGTAGTTAAGGAACTAAACTCTATAATTATCACCAAGGCATTGTCCAAGGACTACAAGCTGCTAATAAGAAAGGACAGCAAGGGCTGGAGAGATGGCTCAGTGGTTAAGAGCATTGCCTGCTCTTCCAAAGGTCCTGAGTTCAATTCCCGGCAACCACATGGTGGCTCACAACCATCTGTAATGAGGTCTGGTGCCCTCTTCTGGCCTGCAGACATACACACAGACAGAATATTGTATACATAAGAAATAAATAAATAAAATAAAAAAAAGAAAGGACAGCAATACACTGTGTCTACAAGACCAACTCTGGTTACTATGACAATGATAAAAAAACAAGGCAGAGAATCAAAGAATAAGTAAAGATCAAGCCAACACAGTGGTACATGCTTTTAACCTGGATCCAAGAGATGCTCCTGCCACAGTGTCCCACATGGAAAAATGGAGGCTGAGGTCATACCAAGTACTTGTCATCCTATTTTATAGAAATTGGAGGATAAAGGATACTCTGTCAAATATACTTAGATTAAAACCACAAACTATGCTTCTATTTTTTTAAAAAAAATCAATTATTTTATTTTTAAATTTTATTGAGCTCTACATTTTTCTCTGTTCCCCTTCCTACCTCTCCCCTCCGCTTCAACCCTCTACCAAGGTCCCCATGCTCCCAATTTCTCAGAAGATCTTGTCTTTAAAAGTCAAATTTGATTGCAGTCAATATACCTTTCAAAATGAAGCTACAAAACTATGTGTCTAATACAAATGTGCATATCAGTACTAATGTGCATTGCAATTAATACTACTCCTAACAACTGCATCATAAAATGCATAAAATGTGGGGCTGGAGAGCTGGCTCACTGGGTAAGAGCACTGGCTGCTCTTGCAGTGGACCGGAGTTCAGTTTCCAGCGTCCACATAGTGGTTCATGATCATCCCTCGTTCCAGTTCCATGGAAGTTGATGCCCTATTCTGGACCCACGGACCCCAGACATGCTTTGGTGCACATACATACATGCAGGAAAAACACTGATACACATAAAAAATGATCAAAAGGTAAAATACTTTAATGTATAAAATGTTATCATTGTTAATTTTATGTGCCTATTGGGATGAATTAAAGGAGATCCGTGTGGCTTGTAAAGTGTTTGTCCTCGGTATGTCTGTAAGAACGTTCGGTTGGCATTTGTGAACTGAGTAAGACGGGAGTGGGCAGCATCCAGTCAACTGTGGGACCAGACGAACAGAAGTGGAAGAAGCATAAATCTCCTGTCTATCTGGAGCTGGTACCATTTCTCTCCTGCTCTTAAGCACCCGAACTCCAGGTGTCCCATCTGCTGGACTCTCCAATTCATCACAATGGGCTCCTAGGTTCTCAGGCCCTCCCCTCACACTGAGAGTTACATCATTCATCTGCCTGATTCTGGGACCTTCAGACTAAAACTGAGTCACAAGAAAGCCTACCTAATCTCCAACCTTTGGACGGCCCTTCATGAAGCTAATTGGCCTCCATAATCACGTGAATGATTTTTCTAGGAATTTCTCTGTCTCTCTGTGTATCATCCATCTATCCATCTAACAATCTATATAAACGCATCGTTTGGCTCTTTCTAGAGAGTTCTCGTATTCATGTTTTATTTAACTTTATTTAGTTTTGCCACATTAAAAAATACAAAACCAAATAATACATGTATACAAATAAATTCCACATAGAATTATAAATCAAAGTAGAAGGCAATAACATAAAATTGAACTCAAATTTATCTCACTAGCATACTATACACATTAAATTGAATTCCCTGGTAGATTCTCTTAAAATGTGATTTGATTTTATGTTTGTGTAGAATGCTAGCATTGATGTCTTATGAACATGTCTGAAATGCAGAGATACTTAGAAGTAAAAACATCTTTATTCTCATAATGAATCTAAAACATTATTTCGGCTTGTATTTCTTCCATGGAAACTAGCAACTTCAGCCCAACATAGTTCCAAAGTCCTGCAGCAGAGCTCTCTAATAAATCTAAGATAAAGGTTCATTTAAAAGTTTTAGAGAGCCATTGAGCTCCATAGAGACAGCGCCGGGGCAAGCGAGAGCCGGACAGGCACTGGGCGACTCTGTGCCTCGCGGACGAAAATCAACTAAACATGGGCAAAGGAGATCCTAAGAAGCCGAGAGGCAAAATGTCCTCGTATGCATTCTTTGTGCAAACCTGCTGGGAGGAACACAAGAAGAAGCACCCGGATGCTTCTGTCAACTTCTCAGAGTTCTCCAAGAAGTGCTCAGAAAGGTGGAAGACCATGTCTGCTAAAGAAAAGGGGAAATTTGAAGACATGGCCAAGGCTGACAAGGCTCGTTATGAAAGAGAAATGAAAACCTACATCCCCCCCAAAGGGGAGACCAAAAAGAAGTTCAAGGACCCCAATGCACCCAAGAGGCCTCCTTCGGCCTTCTTCTTGTTCTGTTCTGAGTATCGCCCCAAAATCAAAGGAGAACACCCTGGCTTATCCATTGGTGATGTTGCAAAGAAACTGGGAGAGATGTGGAACAACACTGCTGCAGATGACAAGCAGCCCTATGAAAAGAAGGCTGCCAAGCTGAAGGAGAAGTACGAAAAGGATATTGCTGCTTACAGAGCTAAAGGAAAACCCGATGCAGCGAAAAAGGGGGTGGTCAAGGCGGAAAAAGAGCAAGAAAAAGAAGGAAGAGGAAGATGATGAGGAAGACGAAGAGGATGAAGAGGAGGAGGAAGAAGAGGAAGATGAAGATGAGGAAGAAGATGATGATGATGAATAAGTTGGTTCTAGCGCAGTTTTTTTTCTTGTCTATAAAGCATTTAACCCCCCTGTACACAACTCACTCCTTTTAAAGAAAAAAATTGAAATGTAAGGCTGTGTAAGATTTGTTTTTAAACTGTACAGTGTCTTTTTTTTGTATAATTAACACACTACCGAATGTGTCTTTAGATAGCCCTGTCCTAGTGGTATTTTCAATAGCCACTAACCTTGCCTGGTACAGTCTGGGGGTTGTAAATTGGCATGGAAATTTAAAGCAGGTTCTTGTTGGTGCACAGCACAAATTAGTTATATATGGGGACGGTAGTTTTTTTGTTTTGTTTTTTTTTTGTTTTTTTTTCATCTTCAGTTGTCTCTGATGCAGCTTATACGAAGATAATTGTTGTTCTGTTAACTGAATACCACTCTGTAATTGCAAAAAAAATTGCAGCTGTTTTGTTGACATTCTGAATGCTTCTAAGTAAATACAATTTTTTTTATTAAAAAAAAAGTTTTAGAGGTCTTTTAAATATATATAAAGGGGTAGCATGGTTAGCTATCACAGGACCTGAATTCAATTTCCTATTGTACTGTTGAAAATTTCTCTATTGAACATTATGGTTTCAGATTTTTTTTATTGATTTTTATTGAGCTATACATTTTTCTCTGCTCCCCTCCCTTCTTCTCCCCTCCCCTTCAATGGTTTCAGATTTTTATGGTGAACCTAAACAGCTAAAGTGAACATGCCTGACAACCCAATTAGCATAATTAAATCTAAGATAACTTTGTCAACAAACTACACAGAAGTCGCAAGTTTGGACCCCTATGAGATGTTGCTGCCACCTATTGGAAGTGTGGCTAAATTGCACACAACTTTAAGAGTCCTGACACCCACCCCTGCAAATAATAATAATAATAATAATGTTTTAAAATATGTCACCTCACTTTGGAGGCCTGACATAAGACTCCAACACCTAGCAGTGACTGACCACCCTTAAACACATTACACGCTTTGTTCTCTACACACTGTTCAAGGGTCTCTCTATGACAGAATAACTAAACTAATTACATTGTATTCATACAACAGAAAACTAGACAGTAATAAAAATGAGTGAGCCAATGATGCACAGTATAACATGACTAAAGGAAAAATGCTTGGTACTGAGTGAAAAGAACAAAGCTTAGATCATGTTTCCTGCTCCCTAATGGGTTGCCTTTGTTCTCTCTGTCTCTGGAAACTTAACATTGACACTGGCCTTCATATCGAGAATAGGGCATCCTCTCAGTGACAAAATCTACCACTGTGAAACTCATACTGCTTTCCAAAGACTCTGTTTCTTCCTCTCTCTTAGCTGTCCTTGTTTAATTAGGGGACTCTAAGATGTTTCATACAGATCCCTCACAACAATCTCAAGTTAGTATTCTTGTTTCCATGAAACACAGGATTCTTTGCTCTACACTATACCAGAGGAGATCAGTCACCTTGGTCTATTGAACACAGGTTACTGTGTGATCCTGTAAACAGTACTATGTTTACTCCCAGATGGTCACACTGAGACAGTGATTTCAAAATCCAGAATATATGTGCTACCCAATCTAATTCTAAAAATATCCTGCTTGATAACAGTTTTGCAATATATTGTCCATATGGTCTCCAGCATACTTCCAAAACAATCTAGCAATATCGATCAAGCTCAAAAGGAGTAATTTATATTCCTCAAACTCATGTATTGCTGTCATCCTCCTGGAGCATACTGATAATGAGTTGGCAGCAATGGGGGCTGAATTGGTGGATCTTGAGAAGGTAGGCATCATCTTGCAAAGAAATAAATTTATATAAACTTAAATATGTATTAAGTATATGTAGTCTTCAGACAGGCACTGTTTCCATGGCTACATAGAACAATAATCATTTGAGGATTCCAAGTTACCAAATTCATTTGGGTCTACCCAAATGCCTCCATTCTAAGTATCATGTCTTTTTCTTCTTTACATTTAAAAAAAATTATTAGATTTTTAAAAAATACCAATCCAAGTTCACACTTTCTCCCCCCTGCCATTCCCTCCACACACCCTCCCACCCCACCCCATCCAATCCTCAGAGAGGGTAAGGCACATTGCTTTGTGGAAGGTCCATGGCCCTCCCTACGATATCTAGGCTGAGCAAGGTATACATCCAAAGAGAATAGGATCCCAAAAAGCCAGATTTGACAGGGAGACATAAGTCAAGGGGGGGAATGAGTAACCTGATTCCACTTTGAAGGCAGGAACCATTATGGTATATACTGTATTTTTAAAAATAAGTTTCTATCTACTATGAGAGTTGAGTTGCTATCTGGAACCTGACCTTCCCCAAAGCATGACCTTGATTTGTTTTTGAGAATATTCATATCCTTCCTGACCTGTAAACAGAAACTGCTTGTTCATTTCCTGGCTGCACAGACCTGAATAATCACCCAGAAACTATGTTAATTACAACACTGTTTGGCTTATTAGCTCAGGGTTCTTATTGGCTAGCTCTTATATCTTATATCTTAAATCAGCCCATTTATATTCATCTGTGTATCACCATGCTGCTATAGCCTACAGGTAAGATTTCAGGATGTCTGTCTCCAGCAACTATATGGCATCTCTTGGACTACTCCTTCTCTCTCTCTCTCTCTCTCTCTCTCTATATATATATATATATATATATATATATATATATATATATATCCCTTCCAGCCTGGCTATATTCTGTCCTGCCATAGGCCAAAGCAGCTTCTTTATTAGCCAATGGCAATAAAACATATTCACAGCATACAAAGGGAAATCCCATATCACTGACTCTCATTGACCCCTCCCTAATCACATGGTGGATGCCAACATGATTTTTAATTTTTTTGTATTTCCTTATTGCCCCATTGTCTCCCTTCTGTAAAACTACTCATGATTTTGCTTCTTAAAAGGGATTCAAAAGATGGATTTGAGGCTGCTCTCTTTAACTCAACTTAGGAGCCAGCTGCTGGCCAGCTCTTGGGTGCACCCCAATAAAAATAATTTGCTTCAAATTAGGCTAAAATTGTGATGGTGGTCTTATTCTCACCATGTGGATTAACAAAGAGACACCATGACCAAGGTAACACTTATTTTTTTAAAAAATAGAAACTTTTAATTGGGGCCTTGCTTGCAGTTTTAGTGGTTAGTCTATTCTCATCATGGTAGGGAGCATGGCAACACCCAGGCAGGCAGGCATAGTGCTGGAGAAGTATCTTCATCCTGATGGATAGGCAGAGAGAGAGAGATTCCGGGGTGGGCATGAGCTTTTAAAACCTCAAAGCCCACCCCCCAGTGACACTCTTCCCCCAACAAGGCCACTCCTCCTATCCTTCTAATCCTTTCAAATAGCACCACTTTCAAATAGTCTGATGACTAACCATTCAAACATATGGGCCTATAGGGGACATTCTCATTCAAAAAACCACATTCGGGAAATAATCAGCCTATTTGTATTTCAAAAGTGAGGTATATTCACAGACAACAGTAAGTGTATGGCCAAGTTATCCTTCAATGGTCAGACAGGTTAGAACAAGTATGAACTAGGAATACAGTCACTCGCTTCAGCAGGAACAAAACAGAGCTATTCAGCACATGATGTTATTTTTCAAGACGAGGGAGGAATGACCATGAGGGTGATTTAAAGACCAACTTGGCTCCATCATCAGTCTCCAAAATAAGGAATAATTTGTAGTTTTCACAAGCCAGAATGATTTCTGACCAAAGATGTTGGTTTGGGTCATCATGAGACCTCTAGGATTACAAGACCTGCCCAATAAGACCATGGGAACAGGGATGTTACCCAAACTCCTCTATAAGATGGATCACTGCCCAAATGAGGATACTATGATTTACCATTATATTAGAAATTCTACACCAAGAAATAGGAAGACATCCAGTATATTGACACAAAGCTATATCTCTGTAAATATAAAGCTCTCTTTATTTTGAGATAATGAGATAATATATTTAACATACAGAAAATCCAAAAACACACACATAAATACAAGATACTAGAACTGATAAAGCAATATACTTTTGAGACTTATTTATTTTCTTTTATGTGTGAGTGTTTTGTCTGCCATGTATGTGTGTGGACCACGTGCATTCCTGGTGCCCACAGAGGTCACAAGAGGGCATCAGATCCTATGGAACTGGGATTACAGATGGATGTGCACCACCAAGTGAGTGCTACGACCTGAACCCACGTCCCCTGTAAGAGAAACAAGTGTTATTAACTGCTGAGTCTTTTCCTTAGCCCCAAAGCAACATACTTGTTAACTTTAAAGAGAGTGACACAAAAAAATAGACTATTCAGGAACAAAAATGTTAAGCACTTAGACCAGATAAGCTTTGATCAGACTTGATATGGTTGTTTTGGCTGTAAATTCAATATTAATAAAGCAACATTATACATTAAATGATATCTTTGAAAAGAAACACACAGAATAAGACTGTATGTTGACAGATGCACAAATATAGAAGTCAGAAGCTCTGTGCTCCCCGAGAAGAAAAGGCTCAACATTTGTCACTGAAACTCTAAGGATATACTTATCATTGATGATGAAATTGTCTATCCATCAGTGTGATTAAATATTATTTACACAATTGCAGGATGACATAGACCAAAATCTGCCAACATGTGCAGCAAAGGACTTCACAATACTTAAATTTTGTGAGTGTTTGTTGCTTTGTTTCTTGTTTGATTTTACAGTCTTTTAAAATACTTATTTTTTAATTATTATTAAATGCATGGACACTGAAGGTAAGGTTTGAACTCTGGGCCACAGTTTACTGACTTCTGACTTAGGTTTAAAGCAAAAAGGCAGATTAAAGAATTGTGTGTGTGTGTGTGTGTGTGTGTGTGTGTGTGTGTGTGTGTGTGT
>JABTXL010009375.1:426164-444072 GCA_025134845.1 Neodon shergylaensis
GTGTGTGTGTGTGTGTGTGTGTGTGTGTGTGTGTGTGTGTGTGTGTGGTGTACTGAGATGAGAGACCTGGGTCTGGACTGCAGATACAGGTGATTAAGATGCCTGTGGCCTCTAAAGCAGCCAAAGGTGAGATCATTCGCTGCAGGCAATGAGGAAATAAGGACCTGAGATAAAAGTATGAGAAACTTCCTCTGTGTGTTTATGTTTGTGTGTGTGCTTAAAAGTGCACATGTACCTGTGTGCATGTATGTGTGGAAGCTAGAGACTGATGCTGGGTTTCTTCTTTGATCATTTCCCAGCTTATTTTCTGAGACAAGGTCTCTCAGTGAGCCCAAAGGTTCCAGCAAGTTCTAGAGATTCTCCTGTCTCTACCTACCAAGTACTGAGATTACCACTGTGTAAAATGCCTGGCTTTTTTATAGGTGTCGGGGACCAAACTCTGGTCCTCATGCTTGCACAGCAAATACTCTACGGACTGTGCTGTTCCGCCAACTCCAAGAAATTTATTTTACAGTACTAGGAATTTAATTCAGGGCCTGCACACTCTAGGCAGACACTTTACCACAGAGTTATATTCTTAGCTAAGATACAAAAGAAGAAGAAAAATAAAAAGAAAGAAAACCTGAAAAAGGAAGAGGAACTTGCAAAGAAAAGGCCAGAGAGATGGACGAAGGGAAGTGGAAAGACAATTGTACCACAAAAGAAACAAACGAGGCTGTTAGAAATAGTATGCCAGTTTTTAGCACAGGGCTGTTAAACAGTAGTTCTCGGGATAGTGCTCACTGAATATAATGGCAAGATGGTGATTTGTTACCTTAAAAAGCCAAGCATCAATGGAATAGAAACAGAATCAAGAGAATTTCCAATGTCAACCCACTGCCTTACAGACCTTCCAGATGACTCTTGCGCCCACCATTCCTGCTCCAGCCTACTTCAAGCTCACTACCTCTTGCCAGATTTTTTAGTAGTAACACTCCTATAACTACTTTCCTATGTGGTCTTTATTCTAAAATGGCTCTTCTCCCAAACAATATATACTTTATCTTAGAAAAACTTCCAGAGAAACATTGGTGGAGTACAGCACAGAGCAATCTGCTCAGAAAAAGAAATTATTCTCTGCCTCCCTCAGAATAAAATCCAAACTCCTATACATTACATTCAATGCTTTATATTGTTGGGTCTTAATAAGCAAGCTCAGCTGTATTAGCTACAGTTTAAACATATGAATTTACATTAAAATGGCCTTTTAAAAATTAAATTCTTATCAAAATTTTCACCTACATGACTGACTAAACATGGGCTAAAAAGAAACAACACCAATAGATATACCAAAATGGATTAAAAAAAAAAGACCAAAAGGCCTCACCCCTGCACAGAATGGGAGAAACAGTCTTCCCCAGGGAAAAGCACAACAATTGATTATCTAATACCAATTTGTCATCCCTGAAAACACATACACACAAGTAATATTATACAAACTGAAAAGGTCATATTTAGGAATGGAGGAGGAGGAGGCTGCTTGTTCATTTCCCGGCCACCCAGACTCCCTAAATAATCACACAGAAACTATATTATTTAAATCACTGCTTGACCCATTAGCTCTAGCTTCTTATTGGCTAACCCATACATCTTAATTTAACCCATTTCTATTAATCTGTGTATCACCATGAGGCTGTGGCTTACCGCGTAAAGTTCCAGTGTCTGTCTCTTGCAGGGCTACATGGCTTCTCCTGACTCTGCCTTCTTTCTCCCAGCATTGTTTCGTTTTCCCCATTTAGCTGTACTGTACCCTATCAGGCCAAGCCAGTTTCTTTATTAACCAATGGCATTCACAGCATATAGAGGGGAATCCCATATCATAGGAATATATATGTATATACAAATATGCATGTAATAACAAGTAGTTTTCAAGAAGGTTATAGATTTGAAAGAGAGTAAGGAGGAGTGTATATGGGAGAGGAGAGGGAAGGGAGAAAATATGTAATTATATTATCTCAAATGTTTTAATTAAAGGCATTTAAAGAGTCAAATTTTGAATTATGAATATTAAAAGTTATTATATTTGTTTTTTTAATAGTCAAGCCTTTCACCAACACCTCATTTTCTCCTTCCTTTTAACGCTTGAACTTTCCACGCTCAAGTATTTCTTCTCTTTCATTTTGCCCAGCTTTTACTCTACTCCCCCGCCCCCGTGAAAATGGATGTGCGAACATTCCAACAGGAGGAATTTCTAAGCACAGTACCGAAAGGCCTGCAGAGTTATTCTTGACTAATTACTACACTGAGATTCTGAGTCGATGGAATGATCTAGAGATAAATAGGATCGATTGTTTGCTTGTTGTAATGTTTTAGCAACTTACTAACCATTTGAATTTGTTTTCTCCTCTGAACTTTAGGGAGATTTTGAGGAAATTCATGAATTAAAACACAAAAGACATGAGGTACAGGGCTTAGCACATAGTAGGAGCTCAATAAGCACCCATCAGCCCAGCTACACATATAACATAGCAGAGTGGAAAGGGCTCAGTCTTCATGTGTAGCCAGTCTTGCTGTCTTGGGCCAGATGTTTATGCTGCTGTTGTGTTCTGCTACAACCCAGAGCTTCTTTATCATGTACCAGAAGATACAGTGATTGCCCTTCAGGGGATGGAGGACCTGGCCATAGAGATGACATTTAATAAGCATTGTCTTTGGAGCATTTATGAGTTTTACTACATGCAACCCCAGAGAGCAATTAACCACAAAGCTTTTAAGTTTGAAAAATGAATTCTTTTCTCTTTCAGAAAGACCCTCTAGGGCAAAAGTAATGAACAGTCTCCAAGGAGAGAAGAAGCAATCCCTTCCCATGTTCATCCCCAACACCAGTTTCTAAACACTTCCAAAACTGACCCCAGACCCCAAACGTATATATTAGCAGCTTCCAGTGGAGCCTCTTAACTATCTCAAGCTCTCCCATCCTTGCCGTATCTTTCCCCTCCATCCCTCTAACCGCACTCTTTCATACCAAGCAGAAATTGTGATCCTTGAAAGTCAGCCTCAATTCCTTCTGCAAACTCATCAGCATTTTGGATGAAGTTTGGTTAATCTTTCAAAAGAAGGACAACTCAAGGCTGGCATCGGAGAAAGACAGTGCCAGGGAGAGGGTAAGTGTGGTCATCGTGGGTCACTCTGCCTTCATAACTACATTAGTCTTACAGAACACCTAGAGACCTACGACCCCAGAGTGCAGCCAAGGTTTGGAGTGTAGCTTTGTTCTTTCTACCACTCAGTGTTATCTACCCTTCCTCAGATTCAACTAAAACAATTTTGAATTTTCTTTTTGTACTTTTTTTAAGGAAATTTGCTTTATTTCTTAGAGTAGTTTTATGTTGGCAGCAGCTATGACTTGGTGCTACAGAGGTTTCCTACACGGCCTCTGCATCTTCTTCTAGGACCAACACCTCCATGCAGTGTTACAATTGATGGGCTTCCATTGACATGTCACCTAAAGTCAGACACAGTACGAATTCTACAGTCTTGCAGTTCCCTTTACAATGTGCGGCTTACTAATACCCTGAGTTTCTGCTGACGTGGCATAGATTAAAGAAGATGTATAACAACAGGCATCCACCACTCCAGGGTAATACAGATGACTTCCTCACTAGTGCATGGTCCATGGCCTCTTCATCCTTCCCTTCCCTAGGGCATTAGCAATCACTGATCTTGTTAATGTTTCCAAAGCTTTGCGTTTTTCAGAATATGTATTTGGAATTATATACTGTGTAGTCTATGGGTTTCTTTTAATTGGAACAACACAGTTTATAGTCCTTTCATATCTTTTAGAGGCAATAGTAACTTATCTATATTTTAGAATTATGCTTTTCAAAATATCTGATGTATATTTTTTTTGTTTCCAAGTGTTCTAATCTATCACTTGTATGCTTGCATAAAATCTGAAAAAAATGGAACAGATTGATTGGGTATTTCCAAAAAACCTTTATTTTTCGCATTTGAGCTCCCTCTTATCTAATTCAAAATTGGAACTCAAGATAGTATATAGAAATTAAAGATTTCCAGTAAATCCTGCCATGTGTCTCTGAAACCTATGCACCCACTGTATCAGTTGAGTGGGTAAATAATCTCCCTGCCACTGTGCACTATTAACTGATGTGTGTAGAGGTATTTGACCTAATTCTGTACCAGATCTTAAATGAACCACGTTGTTAGAAGGTGGTAAAGTAGAATAATTTTGTTACTGCTTTTCCCCTTCAAAACATTTTCTGCCTCCTATAATGATCATAGCAGCTTTTTTTTCTATTTCTGTTTTTCCACATTTGAATAGCAGTCTGTCTTTTGAGAGTATCTATAACCTTCATTGTTACATTGAATGCTTCAGTGTTGAGAGAAAAAGGGAAGGAGGAAGGAAGAGGGAGGGAGAGAGGAAGGGAGGAAGAAAGGGAGGGAGGGAATCGAAACTGGTTCAAGAACTGCAGACAACATTCCTTTTAAACTTTCTTCTTCTTACAAACTTCTAAAACATATTTAAACCTTTGTAGTTAAGAAAATAATTTAGAGGAAATACAGAGCCAGAGGGTAAAGGCACTTGCCTGCAAGTCTAAGAACCTGAGTTCAATATCTGGAACCTACAAGATGGAAGGAGATAAGTGATGTTCACAATTTGTCTTTTAACTTCCACACATGCAATGGCACACACATACATGTGTGCCATGGCACATGTGTGCTTACACGCACAAAGAAAAAACATAACATGGGGGGAAATGGAAATTTCTGAAGGAACGTCTAAGCCCTTGAATACAGTCCCAATTATTAGTACATACTCCAAGAAGTAATATGGGCAGCATGTAATTAAGACAAGACTTTATGTAGCAGATTCTCTAAACACTGTAACGACCTCTAATCCCCCACACACTCATTCCTTTATTTGGCCAATTATTTGAACTTTACTATCTGAATCGGCATTGCTAGGTTAAAGTCTTGGCTTCTTTTGAACAATCTCCTTGTATTAAATAGGACTACTTCATCTTCATTGATCACTTTCACACTGGATGAAAAAAAGAGTTGGAACAGCAAGACTGTTTAGAGACTTGTACAAGACTGTTACAAGATTGTGTAACATAGAAAAAAGATATTTAGTTATCCCACAGCTCTAGAGGTTCTAAGTCCGTGATTAGGCAGCCACATGTGGTGAAGGTGTCGTGATACATCACAGCATGAGGGGAAATAGCAGACAGGCCCGGGTACCTGCGTGGCGGAGTGTGCGGCACAAGGAGTGAATGAAGGGCAGAATAAGATCAGTCGATGAAAAAACTCAGAGTGCTGCCAACTCTGCGGTCTGTCTGAGGTTTGTCTGTGTCTCCATGTTTCCCTCCAATATCAACCACACATGCTAAGTTCAAACCAGTCCATTTTGGTTATAAATTGTAGTGTTTTCTCCAGATGTTTTCTAGAACTAATTCAGGAAAGGACTCGACTGCGTGTTTTCTATACACAGCATTCTGTGTTGGGTGCTTGATTTGGCTGTGTTCTTGAAAGTTAAACCCTATTTACTAGTGAGATCCCTGAGCCTCTCAGGCTCTCCCGCTTCAATGGTGTAAATAAATGGGTATAGTATTCATTACCCCTATGTTGTGTGATATTGGTCTTTTTGTTGCTATGACAAGGTATCTAAGATTGGGTAACACAACAAAAAGATATTTAGTTAACTCACAGCTCTGGAAGTTATAAGTTATGATTAGACAGCCACATCTGCTGAGGGCTTCGTGCTATATCAGAGCATGATGGGAGAAAGCAGAAAGGTAGAGATATATGTGTGGAACAGAAGAGGACAACAAAAATTAATCTATTTTTTATGAGCCCACTTTTGCACAAACTAATCCATTCCCATAAGAACTAATGGAGTACCACATTGTCCTTATCCATTCTTCAGTCGAGGGGCATTTAAGTTGTTTCCAGGTTCTGGCTATGATAAACAATGCTGCTATGAACATTTACACAATGGAGTACTACACAGCAGAAAAAATAGCGACATCTTGAATTTTGCAGGCAAATGGATAGAGCTAGAAAACATCATTTTGAGTGAGGTAACCCAGACACAGAAAGACAATTATCACATGTACTCACTTATAGGTGGTTTTTTAAACATAAAGCAAAGAAAACCAGCCCACAAATCACAATTCCAGAGTACCTAGACAACAATGCGGACCCTTCGAGAGACATACATAGATCTAATCTACATGGGAAGTAGAAAAAGACATGATCTCCTGAGTAAATTGGGAGCATGGGGACCTTGGGAGATGGTTGAAGAGGAGGAGAGAGGCAGGGAGGGGAGCAGAGAAAAACGTAGAGCTCAATAAAAATCAATTTAAAAAAAAAAAGAACTAATGGAGTCCCAGAAGAAAGATACTAATCCTTCACCAAAGTTCCTCTTCTCAATACCAACAACTTGACAAAAGATACAAAAACTAGGGCATTCTGTGTCATCTTCCACAAAGCCCTGGGACATGGACACAGTGGCTCATCTGGAACACACAATACTGACTGGCCTCTTACTATGTGCTGGTATTTGATACATGATACCTTATTTTTTTTTTTTTGAAAAAAAAAATTCTGCCTCCTCCCAGCCTCCCATTTCCCTCCCCCTTCTCCTGTCCCTCTCCCCCTCCCCCCCACTCCTCTCCCCCTCTCTCTCCAGTCCGAAGAGCAGTCAGGGTTCCCTGCCCTGTGGAAAGTCCAAGGTCCTCCCCCCTCCATCCAGGTCTAGGACGGTGAACATCCAAACTGGCTAGGCTCCCACAAAGCCAGAACATGAAGTAGGAACAAAACCCCATGCCATTGTCCTTGGCTTCTCATCAGCCCTCATTGTCCGCCATGTTCAGAGAGTCCGGTTTTATCCCATGCTTTTTCAGTCACAGTCTAGCTGGCCTTGGTGAGCTCCCAAATTAAGGGAACCACCTTAGGGTTGGTAAGAGACTTGAACCTAGAGTGGCTCCCAGGTGCCTAGGGCAATGTCCCCAGTTAGTTCCTTGGGCAGCTGAGGATAGGGAACCTGAAATGACCCTATCCTATAGCCATACTGATGAATATCTTGCATATCACCATAGAACCTTCATCTCGCGATGGATGGAGATAGAGACAGAGACCCACACTGGAGCATCGGACTAAGCTCCCAAAGTCCCAATGAGGAGCAGAAGGAGGGAGAACATGAGCATGGAAGTCAGGACCACGAGAGGTGCACCCACCCACTGAGACCTTATTTGTTTTTAAAGCAAATCCGTGAAGTACTTACTGCAACCTAGTTTAAAGACAGAGATGTTAGATAGCTCACAAAAGGGATACACGAGTAAATGTTGCAGATGAGAACTCCTTCCTGGGATTCTGAGTCCACAGCTGAGAATCATCTCAGTTTACTGCTCAAATATTTAAAACAATGATGCAGTTATGGGGAAGGAGCATCTTTATGTGCATTTGTGTGTGTGCATGCTCATATGCGGACAGGAGCACATTCATGTAGAGACCAAAAGACAATCTCCCTTGTCACTTTCCAGGCACCATCTACCTTGTTTTCTGAGCTAGGTCTATTACGAGCTTGCATTTTGCCAAGTAGGTGATGCTAGCTGTCTAATCCTCTGTACTGGCTTTTTGACCTGAGTTCATGAAATCTTACTCAGACCCTAACACTTGCACGGCAGGCACTTTATTGACTGGGTCATCTCCTTGCCCCTTTTGTTTTTAGCCCCATGTAATGTCCAGCCATTCATGCATGTGTAACCACTTGTCCATGGCATCTGTAATGTCACTATTAACCCAGGTCTGCCTCTTGTCCTTGTGGTCTGTGGGAGACATGACTGTAACTAACACCTGGAACAGCTCTGTGACCATGTTCATCTTCTTGGGCTTCTCAGACCACCCAGAACTCCAAATCTTCCTCTTTCTGACTTTCCTGGGCATCTATCTTGTGACCTTGACCTGGAACCTCGTGCTCATCTTTCTGATCAGAGGTGATACCCGTTTGCACACACCCATGTACTTCTTCCTCAGCAACTTATCCTTCATTGACATCTGCTACTCATCCTCTGTAGCTCCCAAGATGCTCTCTGATTTCTTTCTAGAGCAGAAGACTATCTCATTCTGGGGATGTGCAGCTCAGTTCTTCTTCTTTGTTGGTTTGGGCCTAACCGAATGCTTCCTACTAACAGCAATGGCCTATGACAGATATGCTGCTATCTCTAATCCCCTGCTGTACACCACCATCATGCCCCAGGGTCTCTGCCTGCACATGGTGGCTGGGGCATATTTTGGTGGCTTCATGAGTTCTTTTATTCAGGCCAGTTCCATATTCCAGCTCCACTATTGCGGGCCAAATGTTATCAACCACTTCTTCTGTGACCTCCCACCAATCCTGGCACTTTCTTGCTCCAGCACACTCCTCAGCCAAGTGGTGAATTTCTGCGTTGTGATCGTGGTTGGAGGGACATCGTTCATCATTCTCCTGGTCTCCTACAGTTACATAGTGTCTGCGGTCTTGAAGATCCACTCTGTGGAAGGCCGGTGGAAAGCCTTCAACACGTGCGCCTCACACCTCATGGCTGTGACCATGCTGTTTGGGACAGCACTTTTCATGTATCTGCGGCCCAGCTCCAGCTATTCATTAAGCAGAGACAAGGTAGTGTCTGTCTTCTACTCTCTGGTGATCCCCATGCTGAACCCTCTCATCTACAGTATGAGGAACAAAGAGATCAAAGATGCCCTGTGGAAGGTGATAGAGAAAAAGAAAGTGCTTTCTAGCTTGTGAGTGGAAGCAGACTCCTCCACTCTGCTGGAGGTGCACACAACCCACGGCACCACCTCCCACCTCTCCTTCTCCCTTAGGCAAGAAAGATGCTCAGTGGTCATGTCTGAAAATGAACTATAAAAAATGATGCCTGAGAAAGTACAGGGAGAGACCACTGGAATTGGGCAACATTTAGGGGGCTCTGTGAAAACCTAGTGCAGTGGAAACATCCCTGGTATCTACAAGGGTGACCATAGCAATGACTACTAATAATGGGGGATATGAAGCCTGGACTGGCCATCTTTTGTAACCAGGCAAGGCTTCCTGTGGTGGGATTGGAACACTCAGCCACAACCTTTGACATACAATCTGTCCTGCCTGCAAGATATGCTGGGTCAATGGTGGTGCAGAATTTGAGCGAGCAGTCAACCAATGGCTGGTCTAACTAGAGGCCCATAGCACATGAGGAAGCTCATGCCCAGCACTGCCTGAATGACCGGGAACCAGAGGCTGCATAAGAAAAGAGTCAATGAAATGATCCCTAATGATATTCTGCTATACTCACAGACCAGAGCCTAGCCCAGTCATCATCAGAGAAACTTCATCCAACAACTGATGGGAGCAGATACAGAGACCCACAGCCAAACATTAGAAGGAGTTCAGGGAACCCAGCAGAAGAGGGGGAGGAAGAACTGTAGGAGCAAGAGGGGTCAGGAATATCAGGAGAACACAGCCCACAGAATCAACTAAGCATGGATCTTAGGGCCTCACAGAAATTGAAGCAGCAATCATAGAGCCAGAGTTGGTCTGCAGTAGGTCTTCTAAATATGCTTGTTTAGTTTGGTGCACTTATGAGACTCCTAACAGTGGGGGCAAGAGAGATCTCTGACTCTTTTTCCTGCTTCTGTGACCCTTTTCCTCCTACTGGGTTGACTCATCCAGCCTTGATATGAGAGTTTGTGCCTAGTTTTGCTGTACATTGTTATGCCATGTTCGGCTGATATCCCTGGGAGGGCAGCTCTTTCCTAAAGAGAAACAGAAGAGAAGCAGATCTTATGGAGAAGGGGGTGTTGGGAGGAGTGGAGAGAGGAGAAACTTGTGGTCAGGATGTATTGTATGAAAGAAGAATAATAAAGAAAAAGAAAATGGAAATGAGGCCCCTCCCATCAGATGTTTTTCACGCTCACTTGCCTATTGAGTTCACTAATCAAGACAAAGGGGAAAGAAATTTCTTCTTAAAAACAACTTTTATCTGGGCATGGTAGCCCACTTGTTTTATCCCTACACTCGGGAGGCAGAAACAGGCAGATCTCTGTAAGCTGATGCTACTCTGGTCTCCATAAAGAGTTCCAAGTCAGTCAGGGTTCTATAGTGAGATGCTATATCAAAAAACTATAATAACGTATTTTTATAATAACTGTGACAACTATTATAACACAAAGTTATTTAATCCAGTGTGGGCTACAATGCTTTGGTTATATCACATTATGTGTAGGGTACAAAATGAAGAACAAGATCGCATCAGGAACCCCAACCTGCTCAGCATCACACCAGAAACAAGGGCAGAACGCTGATACAGATGTAGAGCTTCTGGCAGTTGCTTCTAGCAGATGGCAGGATTTGAAGAGATCTGTTATGCATAGGTTAGATAAATTATAAGGGGAAATCTACTCCATTAAACAGGATCTTCTCGTTGGATTCCCCTTATGACTGCTGAGCCATTCTCTAAGCAAACACTAATGGGCATTGCCCTTGGATACAGCTTCTCACTGTCTCAGCTATACAAGAACCTAGTGAACCTGAGTCCGATGGTCCAGTGATATTGCAGTTGCTCGTCTCTCTCCACGTCTGTCATCTGTTGAGTCAATGTTGCCTAGATTTTAACCATGTTATTCCTTCAGCAGTCTGACACTGAGAACAAACGCCACCTTATCCTTTAAAGGAAATCAATAATATGACCAAACTGTGATATCTGTCATATAAAACTGTTTCAAATATCTGTGCATGGGTGTGAAGGACTTTGCACAAAGTCCATTGCTGATCTAGCTCAGAGAAGTGGCTTATGGGGATTGTTATGACTTCCCTAAATATCTTTCCATAACATCATCATTGTCTTCTCGCTGTGGTGGGGGAGGGCAGAGAGACAGAGGGAGCGAGCACACACATACGTGTTGCTTAGTAACTTCTTAATAACTCCCATCGCATCTGCAAGCACAAGCCTTCCCCCTTTGAAAATTACACTTACTACAAATACCTGACACAAATCCCTATGATGACTATTATATTAGACTTCTAATTTGGTGTTTAGGGGAACATTGCAGCTTGTGCGTTTGTTTGAGTGAAGAAAGGCAGAGTCTTGACAATGGAGAAACTTTCGGGCTTATCTTTCTAACACAAAGGTAGGTGAGAGCACCCTAAAGATTTGATCAAACTTGTGAGTTATGTACTGTATAGCCTTTAGTCTCTGAAAAGTAATACACGCATTAGTAGTTTAAATATATCTCATTTTGAACTCAAAGTTTAAACCTCTTAGCTAGGTGTAATAGCACACATCTATAATTCCAGCACACAGTGGGACAGTCTTGTCTACATGGTTTCATGCCAGCTAGAGCTACATAGTGAGACCCTGTCTTAAAAACTAAGATATACATAAGGAAAATATAAGATCTCTAGCATAAAACATTGTACTTCTGAAGACACATTTAAATAGAAAGGTGGTTTTTTTATGTCAAACTCATTGTATGAGCATCTACTGAGTATCTGTAGTGTAGAGGATATTAACTCCCTGGTCCTTTTCTAAAAGGAAGATTAAAAGATAGCTTCAAGCAGGAAGAGAAGCTTGATGAGTCATAGCTATGTCAGCATTGTGGTGACACTGGTGACCTACATTTGTATAAGTCATGCTGTATACTCACAGGCAGGCAGCTCACTGACTCTCATAGTAACACAAAGAAATAGAAGATGTAGTATAAGGTCTAAAATAGAGTAAAGGAGAACAGATACTTGCTGGGGACCTACTACACATCACACACTCACACCCATCTGCTGGGGACCTACTACACATTACACACTCACACCCATTTGCTCAGAAGGCTGGTTCAACAGAATTATTAAGTAAGTGATGTATCCTAGGAAGATGCTACCGTTTCAATAGATATGAAAGAAAGTCTTTACTTCAGGAGCTTTGCATTTTAAGGGAGAAGCAGAAATAGATATAGAAGATGTTGCACTGCCATAAGCAAAACCCACTGTGAAGAAAACCCCAGGTGTAATATTTCAAACTTCATAAGGACTAAGTTGCTCAAGGTTAGAGTTGAAATGTAAACTACTTGAACTTGACTGCAATAATTGTGTCCTTTGGGCCAGATGCCTCTAAGACTGATCATGCAGCCCTGAGGAAATTATGTAGAACGGTCATCACCTGATCCTGACCTGTCCTTGAGCCTGCCTCTAGGACTTTCTAAAGTGATTGACCACACGCGCAGGTGGACGCTAGTACTTCAAAGAGATGCAACCTGCCAATAGCGTTGAGGGAAGTTCTGAGGAAACAGGATAGACAGATCCCAGGTTCTTCACGAAGGCAGTGCTTCACAGAGCTTTAAGAAATGAAAAGAAAGCCTCGAGCTGATCACCCTCACCAAGTCTTGCTTCAGTAATGTGTATTTCTTACAATAATTTTACAGAAAAGAAAGGGAAAATAGGGCTGGAGGGATGGCTCAGTGGTTAAGAGCATCGCCTGCTCTTCCAAAGGTCCTGAGTTCAATTCTCAGCAACCACGTGGTGGCTCACAACCATCTGTAATAAGGTCTGGTGCCCTCTTCTGGCCTGCAGACATACACACAGATAGAATATTGTATACATAACAAATAAATAAATAAATATTAAAAAAAAAGAAAGGGAAAATATACAATATCAGAGTTCAAATCATTAGAGAAAATATTTCATTTCAAATGGTAAACATGTGTTACTTATTTTAAAATCACAAGCTATTTTAATTTTTTAACTAGATTTTTTTAATGGGACATATGACAATGCACATCTTAAACCAAAGTTGCCCAGAATTGGGTGTAGTGGCACACCATTAAAATCTCAGGGCTTGGGAGGCTAAGACAGGGGGGTCACAAGTTCAATAAAGCCAGAGCTACTTACCGTGATCATATCTCCAAATAATAATAATAATTAATTAACCACTGAATTAGTTAATTAATTTAGAAAAAGTACCTAAGTAAAACTTCTCAGAGATAATGGTCACAACTATCGAGCTCTACATCCTTTCAGACTTCTTGACTTGTAGGTTTTTTGTACCAAAATTACGTCAACTAATATATTGAGTGTTTAATCCATCACTACAAGGAAATCTTACCACAATTCTACACTGTCAGTCTGAAAGCTGACAAATTCTAACTGTACATTATATAGCACTTACCGAGCCAACTTTTTACTCTAAGCATTAACTTAAATTCTTATTTCTCCTATTTGCACTGCTCTGTGAAGAGTCTTCTTTGTCCTTATGACACTAGGTATTTGGTTCATTCATCCTTTAGCCTAAATTCCTAAAGCAGAATTTCATACTAATAATGTTTGCACACTTTAAGTTTTAATACATATTTCCAAATGCCATTTCTCCAAATTTTTGTCCCCGGTACTCAACATATTTGAAGGTATTTTCCCCATATTTATATCTAAATAATAAGCCTTTTCAAAATTGACCAATATTCTAAAATATTGAAAAATAGTGTCTGGTTACAATTTTAATTTACATTTCTTTCCTTAACAGTATGATTAACCATCTTTTCATATGTAGGCTAACCACACTTCTCTGTGATTCATTGATAAAGTATCTGTCTTGTCCTCCTGATTTATAAGGGTTCTTCATTAAAGACACTAAGAATAGTCTAGGCATGGTGGTGCACACCTTTAATCCTAGCACTTGGGAGGCAGAAGAAAGCAGATCTCTAGGAGTTTGAGGCCAGCTTGTTTACATAGTGGGTTTCAGGCCAGTCAGAGATACATAAGGGAGACCTTGTCTCAAAAACAACAAAGATTAAGAGTTTGGTTTTGGAAAGGGTCACAGACAGCTTCTCATTTTTAATTTCTATTTAATTGTTAATATTTATAATGATTTTGAAACCATAGATGTTATATTCTGTCACTTAATAAAACCTAATTGTCTTTGATGCGATTTTCATCTACTTAAATTTTATATAATTTTATGTATTTATTTGGTTTTGTTTATTTATTTTTACATATATTAGTGTTTTGTCCACATGTATGTTTTTGTGCCACTTGTGTGTCTTGGTGCCCCTGGTGCCTATGGAGACCAGAAGGAGACATCAAATCCCCTGACAGTCGAATCACAAGTTGTTGGGAGCCATCATGTCGTTGCTGGGAATCAAGCCCAGGTCCTCTGAAAAAGCAGCCAGCGGCTTTTAACCACTGAGTCATCTCACTAACTCCTCCAAAAGCTATTTTTAAAACCTTCACTTTGATTTTATTCTAATGCTTTCACTGCTTGAACATTTAACATCTATGGTTTTCTTCTGTGAGAAATACGGAAATATTGCACTCTACCCATATGTAAAAAGATGTCAAGAATTCAATCACATTTATAAGTTGGCTCAATCAAAACTAGAAACTTAATATACCATGTGCCTTTGTAAGCCAATTTCTGGGAGTTTGTCTTAAAGAAACTATAGACGCACGCAAAGAAAATCCTTTACCAATTGCTCTATGTCTCATTATTTGAAAATACTAATTAGAACCCACTAGACAACTTAAGAGGATTATGATGCTTATGTGGCCCCCTCTCTCCTATGCTTTCAGAAAGCCTAGCTGGCAATGCCATCCATCACTGGCTTTCCAATCTCCCTTTCTCAGCTCCAATCTCCCAAACCTAGCTTCTCACCTAGCTAATGCCTTGTTCCTCTCAGCCCTGTTTCACAAATGTGACTCCTACCCTGCCTGACTTACACTGTACCAATACAAGTCTATATCTTAGTAAACTATATTTTGGCCATCAATCTACAGAAGACCTACCTGGCAAACTTTATAGCAACAGTAACAAGATGCAATAAAATAAATAAAATGTAAAAAAGAAACTATAGCATGGCCACATGTTTTTTAAAATAGGGTAATTAATTAAACCCCACATACGTTTTGAAAAGTAAAGCACAGATACGTGTTTAGTAACAAAGTCCTGATTTTTCTAAGGTGGGTATTACTAAAGTCTCCCTGGAGCTTCACAAATTCTGCCTTCAATGGTGTCATTAGGTGGATTTCCTTCCTTGTAGATACCGTTGATAAGAGACAAAAGATTATATCACCTGCATGGCTTACGTGAGAATTAAAGAAACAAATAACTTCAGAATATTGGTTACAAGGAGGACCTTACTGAGTGTAAGTAAGATTCCAATGGAGTTGTATACCTTAAACATTTGCCAATGAAAGATTGTAGAACTGTTTTAACTAAAAGTATGTAACTTAAAATCAAAAATAGCAATTTGTTTTTCTGTAGAAATGAATTTTTTATGATAGGAACATCAGGAATCTAAGATGCCCAAAGGATTTTTAAGTTTTATGTGTATCCTAATTTCTCAAATAAAGATGTTTAAGTTGACCCAATTTTGAGGTAATTTTAAAGAAAAAACATGATTGTTTATGAAATCCTCTGGTACACTTTTATTTTGAGGGAAAATGTTTTACTTTTTCCTCTTTATTCTCATCTTTATTATGCTGTCTTCTTCACACTCGATTCCACAAATGCCAGCTGTCTGCCTCTACTCTTGAAGTAAAATTTGGTCATGTTTCTGTCTGAATTATCTTAAAAATTTCTGAGATACAATTTGCTTGAAATGTAGATATTCTTATTGAAACTGATACTATTCTCTAATTGCTAGTTTCTGCTTTGGAAACAAAAGCTGTTTTTCTACCCTATAGAAATAGTATAAAGTCTTCGGAATACACACCAAAACTCTGACTAAAGCTCTCTTTTCCTAATCCATAGTCTGATTCTGACCAAGCAAACAATTTTCACTTTCACTCCTGTAGTGAGTAGCACTGAGCTGAGCCACCTCTAATATTCTGTCAGAGCTCTACTGGTCAGTTCTTCTGAGCAGTAAATGTTCTGTTCATTAAACAGCCCTGAACAGCCACTACTGCCCCTCAGCCTCCCAGGGGCTTTATGGTTTCTTGGTGAGATGCAGGTTTCCAGTTTGCTAAAGAGCAGCACTTATGAAGGCCTGATTCTTCCTTCCTGAAGGTTGGGAGATGAGAATTAAATAGGCAGGCTACTTAACTAATGGTGTAAGCTTTAACTACCCATCAGGACACTGATAAGCCAAAGTAATTCCCAGACATCGATCTGGCAGAGTGGTATGGTCCAGATTTTCTGGATAATATTAAGGACAAGAGGATCAGTGGACACTGATTAAACATACCAAGATAGACTTTAGACAGAACTATTGCAATGAGAAAGAAAGTTTGAGCTCAACTCCAGATACATCAAGGATGGATGGGCATTTTCAGCAATGAGCCAATGGGAGTGAGAAGATTAGTGGAAAGTAGAGAAAATACTGAAAGGGGATGTGGGGAGCAGGATGGGTTTCAGAAAACTGGCTAAAAAGAATTCTTGCTACAGACAGGCCAAGCACTCAGGTGTAAGGATTTTGATATTAGAGAAGAGGAATGAAGAATTTGATCAGGCACCAAGGGTAGGTGAATCTCATTAAACAGAATTAGCAGGTTGTTTGTTGATACTGGGTTTGGGAAGAAAGGATAGGAAGAGGGCTCAAAGGAGCCTAACCAAAATCTGGTCAAGGACAATTATCGTGAAGGTGTAAGCAAGCCATGAACTGGTCTAAGCTTCAAAGAAAATCATAATTACCCTGAAGCTCCCACAAACTTTAAGGTGAAAATCAAGATGAAATTGCAGGGTTTTGAAAGCCCTCAGTGAAATGTGTAAAAGGCCTCTGTGTGAAGAAGTTATCCTCACAAGGCAGAGGACACATCATAGATAAATGACCACAGCACATGAACCTCTCCCTATCCAGAATAAAGGCTAAGACTATGCCGATTCTCCCTGCAAACCAAGGACCATCAGGACAAGGAATTTCTAGGTCAAAACTTGAAGACCCTGGTCTAGTCATGATCGTCTGAGTACTTTAAAAAGCCTAGTAACAAAAACAGTGTGTAATAAATGACATTTTGACCTCATGTTACCAAACTCCAAACCCTACTATATCTTCTCCCTAGGTAGATGTGACAGGAGCTTATCCTAGCCATGGGTCAGATGAACCACACCAATGTGAAGGAATTCGTCTTCCTGGCACTTACTCGCTTCCGAGAACTGGAGTTCTTTTTGTTCGTGGTCTTCTTTCTTGTGTATGTAACAACTGTGCTGGGAAACACCCTCATTGTGGCTACTGTCACCTCTGAGTCCCGTCTCCACACTCCTATGTACTTCCTCTTGAGGAATAAGTCCATTCTAGATATTGTTTTTTCATCTATCACAGTCCCTAAGTTCCTGGTGTGTCTTTTATCAGAAAGGAAAACCATCTCCTATAATGGTTGTTTGACACAGATCTTTTTCTTCCACTTTGCTGGTGGGGCAGATATTTTCTTCCTCTCTGTGATGGCCTATGACAGATACCTGGCAATTGCTAAACCCCTGCACTATGTAACCATTATGAGAAGAGAGGTATGGGTGGCCATGGTGGTGGCCTCCTGGGTGGGTGGAGGCTTGCATTCAGTTGTCCAGATAATTCTAATGCTTCCACTCCCCTTCTGTGGCCCCAACACCCTGGATGCCTTTTACTGTGATGTACCCCAGGTGGTGAAGCTGGCCTGCACTGACACCTTTGCTCTTGAACTTCTCATGATCTCCAACAATGGGCTGGTGACACTGCTTTGGTTCCTCCTGCTCCTGGGCTCCTACACCATCATTCTGGTTATGCTCAGGTCCCATTCTGGGGAGGGACGAAACAAGGCTCTCTCCACCTGCACCTCCCACATCATGGTGGTGACCCTTCATTTCGTGCCCTGTGTATACATCTATTGCCGTCCCTTCACTACCCTGCCCATGGACACAGCCATATCTATCAATAACACTGTCATCACCCCCATGCTAAACCCCATGATCTA
>JABTXL010009375.1:444545-474433 GCA_025134845.1 Neodon shergylaensis
AGAGAGAGAGAGAGAGAGAGAGAGAGAGAGAGAGAGAGAGAGAGAGAACAATCCATGGGGTCATTCCCAGGAGCCATCCCCCTTATTTGCTGAGATGTATTGATGTTTTTCTCACTAGGTGGGAGCACACCTACTCTGCTAGGCTGGTGGCTGGTGGATCAGTGAGCCTCAGGGATCATCATCTCCCCAGAACTGGAATTACAAGTCTGCATCCCCATCTAATCCAGCTTTTTCACATGAATTCTAAAGAACAAACTTAAGGCCTCATGCTTAGGAGGCAAGTGTCTTCCTGACTAAGGCATCTCCCCATCCACTTCTAGAACTTCTTTTTTCGATACAAGAGATTTATATTAGCTTAAAATAAATTACCCCCTTTCTATATGTGGAGTTATTTTGCTTTGCAAATACATTGCTATTAAGGACCTACCTTTGGTTAATCATCATTTTTATTATGTTGTTCTTTTTAATTTTAATTTTTTATTACTTTTACATAACAACAATTCCCCCTCCCTCCTCCCATTCCTCCCACCTTCCCCAAGTCCATCCTCCATCCATTCCTTTGAAGGGCTAAGGCCCCATGGGGAGCCAACAAGGCCTGGCACATTAAGTTGAGGCAGGGCCAAGCTCTCCCCTGCATCAAGGCTAAGCAAGGCATCCCATAGCTGGGGAGCCTACATGGGACTGAACTACAACCTGTACATGTGGGAAACAATTGTGTAACTTGGTCTATTTGAAGGACTTCTGTGTGACCTTCTGGTGTATGAGGTGGCTTCTTGGAATCCTTCTAAGGACTTTCAAAAATGAAATAAAACTATACCTTTTGTCTAAATATTAGTAGACTATCCATCATCACAATTAAAAACAAAATGAAACAAAAAAACAACCTAAGAAATATCTTCCACCATTAAGGCCTATTTTAATAATAATATAGGATAGAAAGGAACATGTTGGTGTACAGTCATTTACAAATTACTATTGGCTATGTGTTAGAATTCATCCCTAACCCACAGGAAGGATTTCAACTGTGGATATGTAAAGACAACTTTTCTCCCTCTGTGCTTGCCTCATATTCCACCCTTCTGTCTCCTCACAGCCATTCAAAATCCAATTTAAAAAAGATAAGAAAGCTCAGGAAATTCCAGCACATTGAACTATTTTTCTTACAAGGTACCAAATTGTTACAATGAGTAAGATTCAGTCAGAAAGGTTCTAGTAGATAATACCCATGTGTGGTCCTCCCTGACTCCCAGAAGATGAAGCTACTTGCACCCAAGAGTTTTGATCATAGGGCAGTACTTCTTCGTCTTTCCTTTTATTTATTCTTTCCACTTTTTACATATATATACATATTGTGTGTACATCAAAATATTGTGTATATATATATGGTAAATTCATTTATATATATACAGTGCTGATAATATCACACACATTATCCTTTCTCCTCTCCCACTCTGACAAACTCCTTCTTCTCAAGAATGTCTCCTATTTTCATGTCTCTTCTTTGTGACCTACTGAGTTTAATTATGGTTGCTTATATGAGTATAGGTGGGAGATGTATGTTTATTTGAGCAAGACAAACTTACTAGTAGTCACAACACTGAGAATATGACCTCTCTGATGTGGGATTTCTCTCTGGATACTGTAAATATATTTTATTACCATTGGTTAACAAAGAAGCTGCTTTGACCTACAACAGGGCAGAACAGAGTTTGGCAGGAAAACTAAACTGAAAGCAGGAAAAAAAACGGCCAACTCAGGCAGTCACCATGTAGCTGCAGAAGGAGAAAGACACCAGAATCTTACTGTTAGGTCACAGCCTTGTGGTGACATATAGATTAATAGAAATACATTAATTTAAGATACAAGAGCTAGCTAGGAATATACCTAAGCCATTGGCCAAACAGTGTTACAATTATAGTTTTTATGTGATTATTCGGGTCTGGGAAGCCAGAAAACTAAAGTGCAGTCTCCACTTGCACCTCCCAAAACCCCAGCAACAATATTCCGAGATAAGATAGTCACAGGCCCTGTCTTGAACAAGTTTTATGCAGATAATCACAAAACTGTGGGTTCATGGGTGTAACAGCCAAGTCGTGTCCAGAAAATAGCAATTCACAGCACTCTTTCCCCATCCTCCAGCCCTCAAATTCTGTCACCTTTTCTTTGGGGTTCCCTGAGCCTTGAAGTGAGCATTATTGAAATCTTGTTTAAGACTGAGGACTCAACGATATTCTTGATTTTTCTTAAATTCTTATCCACTAATGAACTTCATTAAATATTTTTCTTGATGGCCCCACAAAGAAATATCTTACCAAAGATTTATTATATATCTTTTCACATACCAATATTCATTGAAGAACCACACATTACTGAAACAACTAAGATGGTTTTGCTTCCCCCAAAATCAGTTGTCCCTTTGTCCTCATGAGGAATGAGTGGTCCTACAACATTAGATACTCCCTAGACCAATGTTTCTCAAAAAAATCAGAGAACAAGAGAATGCATAGTTTTGTGCATTCCAGTTTTTGAAGACTTTGAAAGATAGCTGTCCTGATTAGCTTTAACTGTCAACTTGATATAAGTTAGAAATATTATGGGAGAGAATCTCGATTGAGAAGCCATGTCTATTGGAGATGGTCTTGATTATTAATTTATGTAGAAGAGTCCAGTCCATTGTGGGCAACACCATTTCCTAGGCAGGTTGTCCTGAACTCTATAAAAAAAAGTTATCTGAAGATAAGCCTGGCAACCAGCAAACAATGTATTCCGTGGCTACTGCTACACTTCTGTGGCTGTGAAGTACATTCCTTTATTGGAGATACTGTTGTACGAAATAACAAGTAGGCCTGCTATCGAGGTTCTGCCTTAACTTCTCCCAACAATGGACAGTGACCTGGTGTCATTAGCAGAGTAAACCCTTTCTTCCATCAATTTGCTTTTGGTTGGGGTGTTTTATAACAGCAAGAAAAATTAGACTAGGACAGCCATATGGAATCTTACCACTTCATAAGCCAATTAAAAATATGTTAGTTTAAAAATGGAGACGAGAAATACCATTCATGGCTAGATAATGATGCTTCTGGAAGCTGGGTTATATTTTAAAAATTCAATACCAGGTGGTATGCCTCCTTAGAAGCTGTTTCCCAGAGAACTGCCACCACCACGCCCAAAAATTTAGAACAGATTTCTTACTATTCTTTATGGACTACCAGAAGAAAGTGATAATATTCTATTTCTAAAGACACCACAAACCTTTGTTGCAAAATATAGAGAACCCTGCCCCTCCTTCTTAACTACTGGATAGTGATGGATTCTGGAGAGGGGTACTTATTGTCTTCAGTGAGCCCGCCAGTTTTCAGTGGATAATTCCATACTCATGGCCACACAGATAGCTCTGGTTAAACTCAGTGAGTCACAAAACAAAACAAAAACATGGTAGAAAGGGACTAGTAGAAAGGAAGGGCAGTTGACAAGGGTGGGAAGGGAACAAAAGAGTGGGTGTGAAAGTAATCACAATTCATTATACACAGGCACGAAATTATCAAAGAAGAAACTCAATAATAAATAATTTGAAGAGCAAAATATGTGGACACTTTAGCTTGCGTGCATATAAGTGATTTACAAGTAATTACTTAGAAACTTGCTAATAGCTCCCACTGGGCCCATGGAACTCAGAACAATGTCCATCCTACTTCAACGCTTACATCCAAATTCCCTTTGCTAATTTTCATTAGTTTGGGGTTCATAAAACAGTGCCCATGGCAAGGACAATTTGGGATAGGAAGAAAGTCACAACAATGTGACTCCCAAGTCCTGCCCTTCCCATGTGAAGGCTGAAAAGAAATAGCATCAAAGCAGGCCATAGCTAATCTTCATAATACCTTCACCTGCAAACACAATGTTTGTCTCCGTCATCTGCACTGAGGCTTAGCAGCCCAGGCCTTAATGATATGCACTCAAGTTGGACACTGAAGAATTTAGGTAAGGACACTGAATTGTTGGAGTGTAGAACGCTAATAGGTTGTACAGAATAAGTACCGTGAACAATGTGGCTAAGATGCTGCAGTTGAAGGTTTAGCAGCTGTAAATAGAAAAATGGTGTTAAGTTTTAAGAAGTCAGGAATGCATTCAGGGAAAAAAGCAACAGACATGGACTCAGTATAGCCAAAAAAAAAAGGAAGGTTTTACTAGAAAAATATAATTGTAAAGAAAGAAAGAACAGGTTTTGTTCCAGTTTAGGCTTAGGATGATCCTTGAGGATCATGAAATCTTTCACTACAAAATAATTGCCTCCTTTTAGAGCCCTAAATTATCTTTTGAAACAGTGTCCATTTCAGAGGCAGATTCTTATGCAAACTTTTCCCATGGTTTGCTGGGTCTCCTTGACCTGAACCATAAACAGCAATATTCCCAAGCACACAGATCTAACACCCAAGCTTCTTTTTTCCACTTGATCAGTTCCCACAACTTCGTTCAAACAAAAAGAACAAATTGGCTCCAGCAGAAGTTTTATACTGAGGTATTTTACATTTTGTGAATGCAAAATTCTTTGTATGAACCCCTTCTCGGTAGGCAAGGAAGGTGATGCTTTCAGAAGAAAGGAAAGAGCCGGGTTAATTGAGAGCTTATTATGTTCTGAGAACTTCACAAACGTCACTACATTTATTCTTTACAGAGCTTCGTGAAGTAAGTGGTATGCTTTCCCAACTTACAAAGAAAACAGGAGGAACCTAAAACATTCATTCCAGGTAAGAACAAGAAGGAGGAAAAGACAGAATTCTAAGCCAGTGATATCCTGCTCTTAAACCCTTGACTATTTCCTATAGTTAATACAAGCAAGAAGCCAAGTATAACATGATTAAAGAAATACTTGTAATTTGCATCAATGGAAAACATCTCTATCTTACATCTTTAAGGTCAAGGTAGAAAGATGAGCAAAATAGAATCTTAGGATCTGGGCTTTCAGATCAGTGGTAGACTTATTGCCTTGAATACCTGAGGGCCTAGGTTCAATGACTGGAGAGACAAGAGAGGTGACTCAAATTATTTATCTATATTATTTTTCAAAGTCATTGCTTTCCAAAGCTTGCCTAATCTTGCTTCCCAGCTGGACACTGAACTATATATCTGTATGAAGGTGCCGGGAAAGTAATTCAGATGCTAAACCTAAATATAACTTTCTCCTCTGAGTAAAGGTTTGGCCTTTAGTCACCATCATAAGCTTCCTCAGACATTTTTAAGGAATGGAAAATCAAAGACTGAAAGTGAAAGTCATTTGCTAGGTGACTTTCTGCATGTCACTTATGTCTATAGCAAATAGTACCTTTCTATAATTGATCTTTAAGCTAGAACAGATTGCTCAGTCCTGACTGACCTGGAGAAAAATACAACAAAGTAAAATTCCCCTCAGTTGAATCTACACTTTCCTCCCCATCCACAACTTAATAAAGAGATGGACATGCTACCAAGGGAAAGGTGATGGCTATCATTATGTCCACCTGTGGCAGGGTGAAAGCCAGAAATCCCAAGTTGAAGTGACATTATTTGATATTTCTTCATTGGAAGGGCAAAGAAGGTAATTCACCTTACCAGTGGTCTACATTGTCATGGTAATGTTAGTATGGGGAAGGTGAAGGAGCAGGAGCAAGGGTTAGAGAAAGAGGGAGAGTTGTTCTTCAGACAAATCCACTCACTGCAGCAGAGCAGTGTGGTGGAGATCTGAGTAAGAAGCTCCCCGTCCTGCCAGACAAAGCAAGATGTCCGATCTTAAAGGTGCCTTTTTTAAGATTTTTTTTAAACTATATGTATATGTTGAGGCAGTCTGTGCTCACATGAATGCAGGATCCAGAAGAGGACATCAGATCTCCTGGAGCTGAGACTACAGGCAGTTGTGAGTTGTCTGGCGTGGGTACTAGGAACCGAACTAGGGTCCTCTGCAAGAATAGCAAATGCTCTTAATCTCTGAGACATCTCTCCAAACCCTGACCTTAAAGGTTTCTGCAGGAAGGGGAGATCCTGCAAATGAGGGATCAGGTCTACTTAATATATAACCTGTGCTATACGACCAGATAGGGGAGCAGGGCATGCATAACTTAGAATACATGGCAGGGGTCTCTCCTTCTCTGAACATGGGAATGGGGCTTGGTTAATGTGTGACCCTAGCAACTAGACAGCAGTCAGGTTTCCTCTGACCCTGGAGTGGCAGAGAACAGGGTGTGTGTCTGCCTTGCCCACAGTCTTGTCTGCTTAGGGCCTGGCTAAACCTGGACTTCCCTCTCTTTTTTCATGTATGTGTGCCTGGACCGTAGGTATTTTTTAACTAATAAATTCGTCACTACTGCCATTCTTTGTCATCTTTTTATTGTTGTTGTTTAAAACATCACTTACCCCCTAAATATGGGAATTCATAAAATGAAATTTAAAACTTAAAGGGTATCATTTGTGTGACATAGCACGTTAAGAAGTGAAAGAATTCTATTTCCACTGTGAAAGAATTCACAATTCCATTGTGATGGGAAAATTTTTTAAAGGATGATGAAATTCACCCTTGGAAGTACTGAGAAAAGACAATAAGGAGGTCCCTACATAAATTATTTTTAGATCTCCATGTCCTGAAATTGATAGGAGGTGGGAGATAGTAGAAAGACCCAGGAATGAGGATCTAAGAGATATTTGTCTTATTTCTACCCTGTCATTGGCTTTCTATATGACCGTGGAGATTTTTTTCTTTCATTGTGCTCCATTTGGTATCACTAAAGTAAGATAATAATATCTACCCCCTTGAGCCTCAGAATGATGCTAAGAAACATTGTATTGAAACATATCGCAGTTTCTAAAACAATATCTCTCCATGTGGGTCCCTATGATATTGGAGAGTGGCAATTTATTCCAGTGGCTTTTAGATAGACAAACAGACAGACAGACAAACAGCACACACATGAGAGTACACAAGCCGGGCAGTGGTGGTGCATGCCTTAAATCCCAGCACTCTGAAGGTAGAGGCAGGTGGATCTCTGTGGGTTCAAGGCCAGCCTGGTCTGCAAGAGGTAGTTCCAGAACAGGCTCCAAAGCGACAGAGAAACCCTTTTTCAAGAAGAAAGAAGAAGAAGCAGAAGAAGAAAGAAGAAGCAGAGGAAGAGGAGGAGAAGGAGGAGGAGGAGGAGGAGGAGGAGGAGGAGGAGAAGGAGGAGGAAAAGGAGGACGAGGAGGAGGAGGAGGAGGAGGAGCCAGGGTAAGCGGTAAGCTGGAGGTCAGAGGACAACTTGCTGAAGTCTGTTCTCTCCTTCCATCATGTAGGTTCTGGGAAACAAACTCAGGTCTTAGACTTGGCAGAGTGTGCCTTTACATACTGAGCCATCTCACCAAGCCCTCAGTGTCTTTTTAAACTATAGAAACAAAATATAATAAGATGGGACTATTTGGATTTACAGAGCTGAAACCCAGAACCTGATTGTGTACCTTTATATAAGGCTCTCTTTCTCAGAGATTCTGGAGGCAAGTTTTAACAAAATCCACCAGCACCCACCATGTACAACATGAAAACAAATTATCTAGTCTAAGCTACAATTTGTGCTAATAATAGAACTGAGGCAAGTAGGATCGAGTGATTTTTCCAGGCAACAGTAAGAACATGCAACAGTAACAAAGTGCACATTTGTGCATGTTCTGTCTCTCCAGGATGTAAACTTTACTGATTCAGAAATCCTAGCATTTTCTCCAAAGGTGCATACAGGATTCAGTAAACCTAGCATTTCCTCCAAAGGTGGATACAGGATTGAGTAATCCTAACATTTCCTCTAAAGGTGCATACAAGGTTTAGTAATACTAGCATTTCCTCCAAAGGTGCATACAGAGGAAGAAATGTCGTTCAATGGCACTGAGAAACCACACCAAGGTGACTGAATTTATTTTTTGTGGCCTTACCCAATCTCAAGAACTGAGCTTACTCTTATTTTTCTTTTTATCTATGGTTTATATAACAACTGTGTTAGCGAATGTCACCATCATGGTCACTGTGACCTGGGAGTCTCGCCTCCACACCCCTATGTACTTCCTGCTCCTCAACCTCTCCGTCTTAGACATCTGTTTCTCCTCCATCACTGTTCCAAAGGTCCTAGTGGACCTTCTCTCAAGAAGGAAGACCATCTCCTTCAATGGCTGCTTCACTCAGATCTTTTTCTTCCACCTGCTTGGTGGGGCAGACATTTTCTCTCTCTCTGTGATGGCATTTGATCGTTACATGGCCATCTTCAAACCCCTGCACTATGTGACCATCATGAGTAAGGGGCGGTGCACAGCCCTCATCATGGCCTCCTGGGTGGGGGGCTTTGTCCACTCCATTGTACAGATTTACCTATTGCTCCCACTCCCCTTCTGTGGACCCAATATTATTGATGGTTTCTACTGTGATGTCCCACAGATTCTCAAACTCGCCTGCATTGACACCTTCGATCTTGAACTCCTGATGATCTCAAACAATGGCATGATCACTACACTATGGTTTGTTCTTCTCCTTGTATCTTACACAGTCATTTTGACAATGCTGAGGTCACACACGGGAGGGGAAGAGAAAAGCCATCTCCACCTGCACCTCCCACATCACTGTGGTCACCCTGCACTTTGTGCCCTGCATCTATGTCTATGCCCGGCCTTTCACTGCCCTCCCCATGGACAGAGCTGTCTCAGTCACCCTATATAGTATTGTTCCTGTCTTAAACCCAATGATCTATGCTCTGAGGAACCAGGAGATGAAGACAGCCATGAAGAGACTCAAGAAAAGACTCATACTTTCTGAGGTAGAATAGATCCATGACTGATTGTGGATATATAATTGAGTTCTTTTTCTTTTAACATTGGAACTTGGCTATGCACAATAACTGATAACTGATAATAATTCATCAAAGACAGATAAGCTTTAGAAATTATTATTTTTGAGAGCTGGAAGATAATACTCTATAAATACTGCATGTTGCATTGTTTCTTTGTCGGAGCAGCTGAAACCAACATACTGATATTTCTTTAGGAAGATGTGGGACTAGTCCCAAGATGAATAAAAATGTATACAAAGACTACATGTGAATTCATGCTATCTCAGATAATATCATGCCACAAAGTCAGGTCTGGTAAATATAAGATTTACTAGCAAGAAATTATGTGTTAGAAAAATAAGATAACATATGAAAACTTATGCATAGCTTTTTTAAGTCTGGGTTAAAGTGATACTGAAAGCAGAAAGAATAAAACAAAACATCTAAAAGTGAAAATAATAATGAACTGAAAACTGAAAAGGGATCACACATGGACAGAGACATCAATGATGTGATTAAGAGACATGGAGAAGAAAGTGGACGAATGTGATAGATGCTAAGTATGACAGGAATTTCTCAAGAAAATAGTAGAAATGCAGAAACACCATATTAGGAGATAACAGTTTAGAAATGTCCATAATTGATGAATTACACAGGTGCCCGGATTCAAAATATATCAAAACAGAATACAAAACCTGAGCTGAAATGAAAAATTCCCTGTGAGAACTCAATTGCACAGTTAAGCATGCAGAAGAAAGAATTAAACAATTTGAAAACATGGTCACTGAAATTGCACAGTCTGAACTTGCAAAGTACACCTGCATTTAAGAACCCAAATTTAGGGCCTCATGGTTGTTAGATGGGCAACTGGGCTCCTGCTGTGCCTTCTGTGATGCTTTGCTTCTTGTTCTTTGATGGAGGAAGGTCATTGGTTAATTAATTAGAAACTGCTTGGCCTGATAGGTTAAGAACATAGGTGGGTGGAGTAAACAGAACAGAATGCTGGGAGGAAGAGGAAGTGAGCTCAGACTCGATAGATCTCCTCTCTGGGGCAGACCCGATGAAGCTCTGACCCAGGATGGATGTAGGCTAGAATCTTCCCGGTAAGCGCACCTTGGGGTGCTACACACTTTAATAGAAATGGGTAATCAAGATGTAAGAATTAGCCAGTAAGAAGCTAGAGCTAATGGGCCAGGCAGTATTTAAATGAATACAACTTGTGTGTTGTTATTTCAGGGCATAAGCTAGCCAGGCGGCCTGAAGCCAGGCTGTGGGAAGAGGCCCACAGCTCCTTCTACAGTTCTTAAATAGAATTAAATGAGGCTCATAAAATACACTCTAGAACAGGAGTGTAGCTCAGCCATATAGCATTTATCCAGGATGTACAAAGTACTCCATTTGATTCCTAAAGTTGACAATAAAAACAAATACTTCTAAACTAATCTCCATTGTGCATATTCCTCAATGTCTTTCCATATAACCAATGAAAACTGTTGTATTAATGAGCTAATGGGTCTACCTCACTGTTTTGTGACTGCCTCCCCCACAATCTCACTATATTAATTCCATTTTTATCAGAGTGACCACCCTCCTCCAAATATTCCTCATCCTCACAGCTGGAGAGATGGCTGAGTGGTAAAGAGCACATGCTATACTTGCAGAAACCTGGGTTTGTTTTCCAGATCCTATGTTGTTGAGGGAGAAATCCAAGGGGTCTAACATTCATATTTACTTGCACAAACATACACACACATACACACACACACATACACACACACACAACCTGTCATTAAG
Source organism: Neodon shergylaensis (assembly GCA_025134845.1). NCBI lineage: Eukaryota > Metazoa > Chordata > Mammalia > Rodentia > Cricetidae > Neodon > Neodon shergylaensis. The sequence goes on from JABTXL010009375.1 coordinate 455,147, forward strand.
TAAATAAATATTTGTAAAGCTTGCCACTCTTTCACTACCCTTTTAGAGTTAGTGTTGGGGCTAACAAGATGGCACAGTGAAGGTTGAGTGATACTCTTGCAGAGGACTTGAGTTCTGTTCTCAGCACCAACAATAGAAAGCTCACAGATCCCTATAGCTTGAGCTCTAGATGAGTATGATGCTGTTCCAGGGTCCACAGGCACCTGCACTCACTCATATGCACATATTCATAATTTAAAATAAATATTTTAGAAAGAAAGAATACTTGCAAGTGTGTGGGGGTCTAGCCTCAGTTCAGACTCAGGTTCTGAGGTGGGGAAGGGGCCTTGGCACAAGGACAATTCTGACCCTCAAGTAGATTGCGCTCAAGTGGCCCTGAATATCTTGAGTTGTCTTTATTTATATTTTAACTGCATTTTTTCTACCAGGCTTACATGAACAGTTTTAGTATTGGCTCCTATTTTTGACTTTAAGAAATAAATTTTAAGGAATACATGTTATAAGGAGTGGGGCCACTTGTTTGCCCCAGCCGCCCAGCTAGCTTACACCCAAAATAACCACACAGAAACTGTATTAATTGAAACACTGCTTGGCCATTAGCTCTAACTTCTTATTGGCTAACTCTTACATATTAGTTTAACCCATCTCCATTAATCTATGTATCGCCACATAGCAGTGGCTTGCTAGAGATTCTAACCAGTGTCCATCTTAGGCAGAGGATCTATGGCTTCTTTCACTCTTCCCTTCTTCCTCCCAGCATTCAATTCTGTTTTCTCTGCCTACCTAAGTTTTGCACCATCAACTAGGCCAAGGCAGTTTCATTATTCATTAACCAATGAAAGGAACACACAAACAGAAGGAACTCCTACACCAAATACATTGTAATCATAATGAAAGGCTTCATTGTTCCCCTTTATGCTTTCCCACCCCCTGCATAGCTTTATTCTAGACAGAGAGTTTAGCATTTTTGCAGACTTAACTAAATATCAAGCCAGACACACCTTCTCTTACAGCACTTATGTGAGCTGGCAGCTCCTTGCGGTTACAAAGTTAAACAGTAATAGGCATGGGCACAATGTTTTAAGGACAACTATATTCAAACCCAAATGTTGCACAAATTCTAATTGGTATTAATAATAAAACCCAGAGTCAGAGTCAGGTTAATGCTGAATATCAGAGAAGCAGAGCAGCCAGCCAATGCTCAGATCAAAGGGGCAATCCTTAGACTGCATCTACCAATCCTCAGACTGCATCTCCAGACTGTATCCTCAGACTGCACCTGAACTTCTGTCTCCTCCAGCTTTGTATTCCTCGTTCTGCCCAGCCGTATCCCTTTCTGTCTCCACCTCCCTAGTGCTGGGATTAAAGGCATGTGACTCCTAAGTACTGGAACTAAAGGGGTGAGCCACCACCACCAGACTTTGTTTCTCTTTTAGACTGGAGCAGTTTCATGTAGAGAAGGGTGGCCTTGAACTCACAGAGATCCTTCTGCCTCTGTCTCCAAGTGCTGGGATTAAAGGTGTGTGCCACCACAGCCTGGCCTCTGTGGCTAACTAGTGGCTTAACTATGCACTCTGATCTTTAGACTTACAAACAAAATATAACTACCCCCAAACAATTCTTTCAAGTCTACAAGATACGTTTTTATACAATTACCTTTTGTGCAAGAGGTTTCCATGTCTCGATTGCGCTGTAAAAGGCAAACTTTGATAAGGCACTCTTTTCCCATCCCCCTATGACATACTTCTTTCATCAACATAAGCCCTGTGTATGGTAAAGATGGATCTCTCCATCCCATATTTTATATTACATTATTCCCATCAGAATATACTAGATCCTATCATTGCTTCTATATGCTTGGTGCACAGGGAACTTACTCTCAACATCAATGCACTACATACATTCCTGAGGCTTTTTTCCTAGTCTGCGTATGCATGCCTTACTCTCCTTTCCAGAACTGTGAGAGTGGTTAATGTTCCAAGGGTTGTTTTCTCATATGTACCCAACTGTCTCTATTGAGTCAGAAAAGTTCCCAGGATTAGGAGCTGTAGTTAGTCATTCCAGATAAGAGATTTGAGAAACATTAGCCACCGGTGAATCTTAGGGAAAATATTAGAGAAAGGAAAGAATTTCAGGGGAAAATTATAGCTGTTGCATGTGTGACTAAGTAAAACTAAAAACTGCCCAAAGAATCTACAATATAATGCCAAGTGAGAGTCCATGTCCACAGGTGTTTTGCCCTGAGGAATCCTATCAGACAGGTAGTGGAGACTAGGCTGCATGGCTCCTAACACAGGTGTTCATTGCAAAGAGTCATTCATTGGTCTGGTTCAAGGCCTCCACGATGAGACTTTCCCCCCTTTTTTTCTTTTGTTTTTTCTTTTTTCTCTTAAATTATATTGTGGGGGGGGGGAGACGTGCTACATGGACAGAGGGCAGATACGCAGGGACAGGAAATGAATGGGATGGAGATGCATGATGTGAAAGACACAGAGAACAAATAAAAAGCAGGGTTTTTTAAGAAGGAAGAATACATCACTACTAAGTTGCTTTCTATTTTTAATTCTGGTTTGTTTTGTTTATGTCTTATCATCTAAGTTAATTCCACAATTTAATTTTTTTTTGTTTTTTATGAGATGGTCTCTCTATGTAGTCCTGCCTATCCTGGAACTTACTGTGTCAAACAGACTGGTCTTGAATTCACAGAGATCCTCCTGCCTCTGCTTCCCAAGTGCTAGGATTAAAGGTGTGTGTCATCACATCCAACTAATTTAATTTATCTTAAAATACCTTTATCTTCTCACTAGAATGTCAGAGGGATATGTGTCTGTCTAACTATTTCATTCCTAGTGCCTACAGGTGTGTGGAAACAGGAAATAGTGACATAGTAAGCAGATTGGGCATCCTGTAGCTCAGGCTAGTCTCTGTCTCGCAGCCCTGTGGAGGATGGCAGTAATCTCCTGGTCTCCTATCTGGAGTGCTGGCATTACAGGTGTGAACCACAATACCCAGTTCATGCAGTATTTGAAACTGAACGCAGGGCATCATGGATGCTGGAGAGGTATCCTTCTACCAAATGAGCTATATCCCCAGGCTTCAATGATGTCACTATCGGATGAACACTAGATATTGTGTGTTCTGCAGGCTGAATATAGGCTAGAGACTCCAGAGTTCCTATAACATTGCTGACTCCTGTTTGGTTGAATGGTAGTTCCTGTTTTCGTATTTGTTTATTTATTGTTCCAATTTTTTGTAACTTTATTGAATATTTGGGAGTTTTACAGTATGCACCCCAATTCTGTTCACCTCCAGGTCCCCCCATATCCCTCCTCCTCCCTGCTGTGCCCCCCACGAAAGAAAACAAAACAAAGTAAGCAAGCAAACAAAAGCAAGAACAAAAAAAACTCAATAAAACAAAACAAAAGTCACACTCAGAAAAATCTCTGCTTCTCCTTCTTTTCTGCCTCTCCATCACCTCTTCATCCAACCTGATGGCATTGGAGGCTTCAGTGTGTCATATAGTATACCTCTTTGTCCCATGAGCTTGACTGGTGAATGTTCATTGCAATGAGTAACCTGTCTGATTCAAGGTCTGTGGTTTTGGTACACGGTGCTCACTGGATCCTCACTAGAGTTCCCCTGGGCGTATTCTGTGGCTGCACCGAGTCTTGGAGATCTTGAGGGTATTGCTCCAAAGAACCAGTCCCTTCACGAGCTTCAGCAGGACCCTGATGGGGTAGATTATAGGGTGGGTCAACCCAAGGCCCTGTTGGGTCAGATTGAACCTCCAGAGCCACCCACCTCGAGTGCAGGAGTGAAGTTAGCTCCCCTATATGCGTGCCCTCAGGGAAGATTCATCTTCACCTCTGGTGAGAGGTGGTGGCCCTCTTTCTCAAGTGCAAGGGCCAATTCTCTCTGGTTGTAGTGGCCAGGGACAGGTAACATCAGTTTTCTCAGGGCGGTGAAGGGGCGGGGCCAGATCAGCATAGCCCTCTGATTTCATCTCACATGCTTCCTAAGGCCTCCTGAGGGGACACTGATCACAGACATCAACATACACCCCAGCTACTGCTGGACCACGGACCCAGACATGGCCCTTGGCAGTAGTTTGGGCCCAAACAACATCCTGGCTCTGGGAGGAAGGCATGGCCACCCAGGTGTAAATGGTTCTGGTGACTATGTGACCATGGATTTGTTCCAATTTTATTTTTATCTTCAAATGCTATTCTTACATAACAAATATAATGGCATGTTTATTCAAATTCTTCTTCAACAAGATGTATTACATGGCCCAAAGGCCCCTCTCCTGTCTTATTATGCATCATTTGTGAAACCATTAATCATTTTGACAAGGGTACCTTTGCCTCTTCTACCTGTATTGATCCTGCTTCTTTCTTCATAACAGTGCTCTTCATTAACTACACTAGATAAACGTCTGAAAAAGAAATTAAAAAGCCAAACTAAATGTTTGTCTAACCCTGGATCACTGTAATGGAACAGAGTTCGTGGCCCTAGAAATAGCAACAAATAGGTTCGGGAGCCTCTATTGTTTTCTGCTTGGTGTGAAGAGTTATGAGACCACTAGAGGCCCAATCTTTCTAAGTTCTTCACAGCTTGTTTTCATGTTACAAGGATATACATATTCAAATGCACCTCTTTCATGCTTTTGGGAAGATGAAAAAGGGCCCAGAAGTTTTTAGATATGTTTTTGGCATGCTTTATCAGAGCAGAATAAACTGGAAATGTGGGGATGGATTTGATTGCTCTCCTGTCGTTAGACAACCTGGACACAGACATTGTAGTGGGTTTTTTCCATAACAGCTCACTGTTTCTTTATCATGTATCTGTCAACAACAACTTAATAATTACCACTGAAATTTCATCACCACAAGTGAAACTCGCCACTTCAATTCCACATCCTTGCCTGACAGTTACCCTCTTTCTAACTCTCATAATAGACCTGAGACTAAGGGATCAGGACACAATACATGATCCCAGGGCAAAATGTTGAATATACAAATCAAATAGTCTCTTCTATGGCCTCTCAGGAATTCGGACACCAGCCAAAATGTGTCGATGTGTGTGTGTGTGTGTGTGTGTGTGTATGCGAGTTTTGATAGCATTTTAATGAGTCCCATTGAAACCACATCATCAAAACCAGAACCAGTTACAGCTACTTTTCTGCCCAATGACATTCCCTTTGTCATTCTTACATTAAGCCTGAGGTTAAGGGGTTTGAGCAAAAGACAGAAACACTGTCTAAGTTCAAGAACCTTAAATAGGCAAATCCTTGAGTTTGCCATCCCTCTCCTGAAAATGGAGTAAGGACAATGAAATCTTCACTAGTACATTTTTTTTTCAAAAATTAATACTGTTGAATGCTGCACCAAACAGCATATGATTTTCACTTGAAGATTTAGGATGAAAGGATAACAGGTAAAGATGTTTAGTAGCTAGCTATCTAACAGTAAGGTTGGATTGTTGAAATTCAAATGCTGTCATTGACTACATTTAACAAGGTTGGCTTTGAATATTTTCTAGGGATATCAGATATTTCAGGCCAAAGATGATCATCTCACTAACAAGCACAACAGAGGTAGGTGTCAAGTATTAGTAGTCCTAATGTATTTAAAAGGATGTAGAATTGTGATGCAGTATATATAAGTCATTTGGAATTTGTTGAGAGTCTTTCAATTGTTTACTGCATCACTGCTGCATGTTAAAACCAATGTAAGGAGTTTCTGTCAAATGAGATTCTTCAGCCAGATGTTTTCAAATGTCCCTGTAAGACAATATGTTGATGGAGGTGGGTCTTGTATCTTATCTGTTGCTTTCATTGGTTAACTAATAAAGAAACTGCCTAGGCCCATTTGATAGGCCAACCCTTAGATGGGTGGAGTAAACAGAACAGGATTGGGGGAGAAAGGAGCTGAGTCAGTGAGTCGCCATGATGCTCCCACTCCAGCCAGACGCAGGTTAAGATCCTCCCTGGTAAGCGCACCTCGTGGTGCTACACAGAATATTAGAAATGGGTTAGATCGATATGTAAGAGCTAGCCAATAAGAGGCTACAGATAACGGGCCAGGCAGTGTTTAAAAGAATACAGTTTTCATGTAATTATTTCGGGGCATAAGCTAGAGCCATGTGGGCGGCCGGGTGCTGGGGACACAGCCCCGCCGCCCCTGCTACTACAATATGTAAAATCAAATAGCCTGAAGTTGGAGGGGAGGGACAATGCACATCCATTCTGTTTCTATATCCTCCTGATTATGCAAGCCTGTTTGCGTGAAATACAGACGTAGGAGGTAGTGGGCTTAAATCACTCATTCATTTATCAAACAATATCTAAGAAGCATGGAATGCAACTGAGAATGAAATCTGTCTGAATGAGGTGATGACTGAAGGGACGGTCTGCTTCCCAGAAAAGTCCCTTCACTGTGCACTCCCTACACTGATGGATTGCACTGCTTTTTGTGTTCTCTGCATGGCTGTGCCATTTCACCACTGACTGGTGTTGGTTTTCCACCTCTGTTTTTCTTCCAGACTGTGACAATCTTTGTCTCCTCTAGAAACCCTTCCCACACCAGCCCTAGATAGAATGCTGCTGTGGTTCCCGTGGCTGTGGATTGACTTAAATACCTGTGTTTCCACCAGACTGAACATTTTTCCAGAGGAAAACTTCGCTGCACTTGTGTCTGCATTGTGAGTGTAAGTCCAACCCCCGCAGTGCTGTAAGCACCACAAATGTGTGAGAAAGGACCGAAGGGCTAAATGTTTACCTCTGAAATTCCTAATCAGTTCAGTGTGAGGAATGCAACTGAATCTAACTTGAGGGAGTCTGGCTCCATTTTCTGAACATGGTCTGCTCTATAGCCTTACAGGAACTCCTACAGATTTGTAATACACAAGGGTATTTTTGTGCTAACTCCAGATTTACCTGGAAACTACAATTCTTTAAACAAGTAACTCATCTGAGACTTTTTTATACTATCTTTAACTCTAAAATTGACTTGAAGAAATAACACAATCCTGCTGAATTTTTGTACAATTGCTGTTGTACAAATGGCTTTGGAAACAAACATAATCATACTGAATTGCACTTTCACAATGTAGCAGTGCATTGAGTTTGGGGGAAATAGTTCACCTTTCTTCAACTACTAGAAATAATTAAAATCCCCTTCCTCATAGGAATACACAAGTGAGCCCTTCACAGGATACCTCCATCTTTGAGATGAGAAGATTGTCCAAAAACCCTGACTCCACAGTGGCTCTTCCTCAACAATCTACAAATGGATGTGATGATGATGATCCAGACAGGAGAGGAGAATGAGGACCACAACAGGAGAGGGAAGCAAATCTCCAGTTGGTGCCTTTCCTTTGGCAAAGGCTGAAATTGGGAACCCACAGTAAATCACAGGAAGCTACATCCTTCTTCAATCCTCTGGTCTTCCATGTGAGTCCCCATTGACCCAGCTTCCTCCTTTTCCCTGATTGCTCAGATCAGTATTGTCCATAGAATCCATAGTGGATAATTCAGAACCCCCACCACCCAGCTAATCAGTGGCAGAATATGAAGGAGTAAATTCAGTGCTACACTGTCCTAATACAGTGTTCAAACTCCCTCCCTCTCTATAAGTATGGCTCTCCTTTTAGGGGAAAAAAATTGTGCTTCAGATATCCAAAACTTCCACATGTCCTTTGTCCAAATTTGATCTATATAATGTAGAAAATTAATAACAGTGTCAACACAATGGGAACAAATACAGGAACCTGAATATGGCACTTCCACACTATGTTCTTAAAAAGTCAACTTGCAACCACCATAGTAAGATAACTGACCAAGAAACATGAATAAAATTTATTAAAGCAGAGAACCCCTGATAAAGCATTAAACTGTACCTCACTAATGTTTTCTTTTTAGAAGATGATGCTTAAGTGTCAGTACTTAATATATTTTCTTTCCTAACATTGTTCTGTAGGGAAATAATAACTCTTTTGTGGGTGGTAATTTCATTTAATTACCAAACTGATTACAATATTTAAAATGCAAAAGACTTGATCACTTTTAAGCACTATGAAAAAGCAGAACTCAGTTTCATCCTAGGATCTTACAAAATCAAGATAAACACGCAGAGGCTTGAAATAAAACAGTTCAGAAAGACACTGATTTAATGGAGATGGAAAACTACACCAGGGTCAAAGAACTTATTTTTCTTGGCCTGACCCAGAGTCGTGAAGTCAGCGTGCTGCTGTTCCTTTTCCTTCTCATGGTGTATGTGACAACTCTGCTGGGGAACCTTCTCATCATGGTCACCGTGACCTGTGAGCCGCGTCTTCATACCCCTATGTACTTCTTGCTCAGGAATTTGTCTGTTGCCGACATCTGCTTTTCTTCCATCACTGCACCCAAGGTCCTGGTGGACCTTCTCTCAGACAGGAAGAGCATCTCCTTCAATGGCTGCCTCACTCAGATGTTCTTCTTCCACCTTATTGGAGGAGTGGATGTGTTTTCTCTGTCAGTGATGGCTCTTGATCGATATGTGGCCATCTCCAAGCCCCTCCATTATGTGACCATCATGAGCAGAGGCCGTTGCATTGGGTTAATAGTGGCCTCATGGGTAGGAGGCTTTATTCACTCCATTGTGCAGATTTCTCTCTTGCTGACACTTCCATTCTGTGGACCCAATGTTCTTGACACTTTCTACTGTGATGTCCCCCAGGTCATCAAACTTGCCTGCACAAACATCTTTGTTCTGGAGCTGCTGATGATTTCCAACAATGGCCTGGTTGCTACTCTGTGGTTTATGTTGTTAGTGATATCATACACAGTCATTCTGATGATGCTTCGGTCTCATTCAGGAGAGGGACGGAAGAAAGCCATCTCCACCTGCACCTCCCACATCACTGTGGTCACCCTGCACTTTGTGCCCTGCATCTATGTCTATGCCCGGCCATTTACTGCCCTCCCTACAGATAAAGCCATCTCTGTCACCTTCACGGTCATCTCCCCTCTGCTCAACCCTTTGATCTACACTCTGAGGAACCAGGAAATGAAGTCAGCCATGAGGAGGCTCAGGAAAAGACTTGGACCTTCTAATAGAGAAGACCAATAGCTCCTTCCTGTAACCACATTTGAAAACATTTGTATGTAAAATAAAATTTATTCTTTATACTTATCATTTCTCTTCTCACAGTGGCCTTCAACAATCCAAAAGACCTCAAACTAACAGTTCTAATTCTTCTGTATATTTTCAGTGTGCCAAGTATGGTCTCATAGAATCACCAATTAAATCTCAATGGAATCTGTGAATTATGGAGAAACAGATACATAGAAAAGATCATTGCACACTACAATAATACTTTAAGGTTTTGCTTTGCATTTTGTTTTTTTTTTCTAAGACAAGTTTAATTCAGCAGTCCTGTTTGCTCCAGAACTCTTTATGTAGCCCAATTAGCCTCAAATACCCTGAAATGTTCCTGTCTCCAACTCAGAACTCAGAGATCTACCTGCCTCTGTCTCCGAGTGCTGGACTTAAAGGCATGCATCACCACTGCCCGACTTAGCTTGATAGACACATATTCATGGAAACCAAATGAAATAGAAATGACTGGGTCAGAAAGTGCTGTGATTTTACATTCAATCAGGTTTCATGTGTCTTAATCAATAATTAGAATTAAAAAAAATTGCTAAAATCCATGCACACAATAGTATAATTACAATGCAGTCAAATAGTATTTGTAGTGTTTGTAGAAACATTCTAAGTTTCAATCAGCCTATACTGTTAGCTAATACGAAAAGCCCTGGATGCCTGAACTCAGTGTAGTTATATACAGAAGGGCAAAATGCATTTCCTCCTTCCTTCTGTATCGTTGTATCAGGGAAGACTGGGGTAAAAAATTCAGTGAAATGCATCTAATAGTTAATAATAGTGATTATCATAACTGTTAATAATACAGGATCACATACCCTATTTAATATTTAATTTATTAAATGTTATTAATATTTAATTATAATTATGAATATTAAATAAATAATATATCAGAAACAGGATTTGGAAATTACTATTTCTTATATTTAGAAATACATTAACACTGTATATATTGACATTGCATTGTTTCCCCATGGGAAGCAGCTGAAAAGCCAATACTTTATTATTTCCACAGGAAGATACTGAGAGTACTCCCATCAGATAAGACAGTATATATGAACACTATGTAAGGATTCATATTAACTAATATCAAACATTGCTGTAACAGTTCAGGTCAGAATAAATTTTACTACCAAAGAGTTTAAGCACTAGAATAATGAATTAAATAACATAAACATAAATTTTAGAGGGAAAACTTAAAGAATTTTTGTAAAATGCCATTATGATTACTTTTTATCAGCTTGACACAAACTAGAATCATCTGGAAAGAGAAGATGCTGGCTGAGACAATGCTTGCTGAGGACCGACAATCAATGATGGGTATGGGCGGGCCCAGCCCACTGTGGCCCTGCAACGTCTGAGCAGATGGACCAGAGTTGTTTAAAAAGACAAACTGAGCAAACCATGAAGGACAAGCCAGCAACCCTTCATGGTCTCTGCTTCAGTCCATCTCCAGGTTCCTACCTTCAATTCCCGCCCAACCTTCCCTCAACCATGGACTGTGACTGAGACAGGGAAACCAAATCAACCCTTTCCTCTGCAAGCTGCCTTTGGTCAGAGTGTTTTCATCACAGCAACAGATAGCAAACTAGGACGCATGTGAGCCAGTAGAACAGTAACAGCGAAGACAGGCGTGAAAAGGACAAAATGAGGCATCTAGAAATGAAAGCTCTGATGAACTGAGGACCGAAAGGGATCACACATAGACAGAGATAGAACACACAGGAAGGTGCTGAATGAACATGGAGGAGGAAGTGAATGAGTCTAATAAATGCTAAGCAAAAGAAGAGTTTCTGAAGAAAATGAGAAGATGAAGAAATACTGTTTCAGGAGATAATAGCTAAGAACTTTCCACAGCTGATGAATTATACAAATGCAAAACACATGAAAACAGAATCCAAAGACTGAAATGAGATGTTCCCTGTGAGGATTCAATCGCAAGGCTAAACAGGCAGAAGAAAATTCAAGAAACTTGAAAGTAAGCCCATTGAAATTATATAGTCTGGAGGTTGACAGGCACACCCACATAATATCTCTGAAGAGCCTACCGTGCAGGTTCCAGAACAATCTTACTTTATTGCCTTAGTTTATTAGATTAAAGATGTGCAGCTTTTTCATTGGCCCAGAGCTGGTCAGGGAGAATGCCACAGAACCACTCAGATTATACATGCAGCATCACGTCTTCTCAGCTGTACAAACCTGAGAACGTGACTGAGGCTCATTGAGAAGATAGCAATCATTCCAAAGTGAAATAACATTAACACTGTAAAGAATCAAATAGATATGAGCATAAAACTCAAAGATTCAGTGAAGTAAAGTACTAAACCAGAGATGAAGGCCTCTGTGAGATCTTCCTGGGGACATAGCTGGTGATTGAGCTTTCGGAGCTTTGCTTCAGTCAACAATTACTTAGTACTTGCTGTATATCACAATAATAAATCATGAATTGTACAATCTGAGAAACAAAGAGATGAGTAAAGAGAAATGGAGAGAGTCATAGACAGTGTGAGATACCGTGAAGCAAAGCAACCTATGTGTAACAAGAGTCCTAGGACAAAAGTACCGGGAGAAAGAAGAAAAGGATATTTAAATAAGCAATGGACTGAAATTCCCAACTTTATATAGATATAGATATATCTTTAAGAAGTTATATAAACTAAATAACAAACAAACAAAACTACACTTAATAAAACTATCCAAAAGGCAATACTGAAAATACCCAGGTAGAAATGACTTGGGATATTCAATCACTTTAAGAGCTGAATTCTCATCAGAAATTGACTAGAATACAAAATGAAAACAATCAAATTGCTAACAGGATGGATAAGTCAACAAAGAATTATATTTCCACCCTCAGAGTCTAATAACCTAGGCTCATAGGAGCTCACAGAGTCTGAACCAACAACCAGTGAAGTGAACCTGCTTGGGACTGACCTCTGCATATATGTTGCAGCTGTGTAGCTTAGTCTTCTTGTGGGACTCCTAAAGGTGGGAGCAGGAACTGTCTTCAGCTCTCTTACCAGTTTTTGGGACCCCATCATTCATACTGGGTCACCTTGCCTCGCCTTGCATGGGGAGGTGCTTATTCTTACTACAGCTTGATATGCCATGTTTTGTTGATATCCATGAAAGGGCTGCCCCTTCCCAAACAGAAACGGAGGAGGAATGGATTGGGGGTGAGGGGCATAGGGAAGTTGAGGGGCTGGGACTAGGAGGAGAGGAGGGAGAAAAAACTGTGACTGGGATGTAAAATAAATAAATGGATGAATTATATTTCCAACAAAAACAAAAGAAAGAATTAAATATTATCAATTAAATAAAGTAGGTTATATATAAGATCTTTCCCTACAAAAAAATTAATGAAACTTCCAGATAAAAATGCTTCTAGGTTTTAAAAAAGAAGATAGAGGCATAGGTAAAGACTTTCTTTTCTTTTTTTTTTTTTTTTTTTTTGGATTTTCGAGACAGGATTTCTCCATAGCTTTTTTTGGTTCCTGTCCTGGAACTAGCTGGAACTAGACCAGACTGGCCTCGAACTCACAGAGATCCGCCTGCCTCTGCCTCCCGAGTGCTGGAATTAAAGGCGTGCGCCACCACCTCCCGGCTCTTTCTTTTCTTTTAAACAACTTTATTTACTATTTCTTTGGCAGCAGTTTGTCCTCCCTCCTCTCCTCCCAGTCCCTCCCCCAGTTCTCTCTCTGTTCCCATCCCCAATCCATTCCTCCATTTCTGTTTGGGAAAGGGCAGGACTCCCATGGATATCAACAAAACATGGCACATCAAGTTGTAGTAAGACTAAGCACCTCCCCTGGTATTAAGGATGGGCAAGGCAACCCAGTATGAGAAGTGGGGTCCCAATAGCCAGTAAAAGAGTCTGAGATAGCCCTGTTCTCCCTGTTAGGAGTCCCGCAAGAGGACCACGCTACACAGCTGTAATATATATGCAGAGGGCCTAGGTTAGTCCCATGCAGGCTTCCTGGTTTTCGGTTCAGTCTCTGTGAACTCAGATGGGCCCAGGTCAGCTGATTCTGTGAGTTTTCTTGTGTCCTTTACCCCTCTGGCTCCTACAATCCTTTCTCCTCCTCTTCTGTAGGATTCCCCGACCTCCACTTAATGTTTGGCTGTGGGAACCTGCAACTGTTACCATCGGTTGCTAGATGACTCCTCTCTGATGACTGTTGGCTAGGGACCAGTCTGGTCACAAGAGATTGCCAGTTCAGGCTACATATCTGCTATTGCTGGAGTCTAAGCTGGAATCTTTCTTGTAGATTCCTGGGAGATTCCCTTGTGCCAGGCTTTCACCTGACCATGAAATGCCCTTTCCAGATGGCAGGAAATAATCAAACTGAGCGCTGGAATTAATAAAACAGAAATAAAGGGGTAAAGACTTTCTAATAAGACTCTGGTTATTTAAGAAATACAAAAAGCACTTAATATGTTGAAATTTATTTTATTAAAAAAAACTTTTGTAAAACAAAAGAAATGGCAACTGAGTGAAGAGGCCACGTACATGATGGGAAAGAAACTTTACAAGCTATACATACATCGGAGCTTGCCTGAAAGTGGGAGAGATGGCCCCACCCCTTGCCCACTACAGCACTCAAGTGCTGGCCCTGCCCTTGGCCTGGGCAAAGCAGGAGAGCTGGCCCGAGTGGAGCAGGCACAGAAAAACAGGCAGGCTAACCAAGTCAGCTACAATCTACCCCATCTAAGAATTGCTGAAGCATGTGAAGGGGTCAGCCCTGAAGAACCAAAACTGCAGGATCTCCATGACACAGGGCATCAACAGAATATCAAAAGGAGAGTCCCAGAAAGGATCCAATATTGATAATGTAGCAGAAACCAGAGGTCTTGAATCAGACCAATGACTCTTTGCAATGAACATTTGCAAGGAAAGCTATATGGGCAAAAGAGTGTACTGTGTGACACACTGTGACACACTGCAAGTTCCATAGCGAGATTTCATTTGTTTGTTGGGGGGAGGGTTACAAGGGTGGAGGGCAGATACAGAGGAACGGGGAGATGGGTGGGACTGGGGTGCATGATGTGAAGTTCATAAAGAATCAATAAGAAGTTTTTTTTTAAAAGAAAAAGAAAAGAAAAAAATAAAATAAAATAAAAAGAAGCATAAGAAAAGAAAAGAAAAGAAAAGAAAAGAAAAGAAAAGAAAAGAAAAAAGATATCAAGTGACAACTACTGAAACAAAGTAGGGAAGTCCTTACTAACTGCTGGTAGAAGTGTAAACTGGCACCATCACTCTGGAAATCAGTGTGGAGATCCATCAAAAAGCTAAGCATAGATCTGTCATATGACCCAGCTGTACCACTCCCAGACATATACTCTCTGCCCTACAATAGAGACACCTGCACATCCATGTTCTTTACTGCCCTCTAGCTAGGAAATGGACTCAACCTAGATGCCCACTAAATGATGAACAGATAATAAAAATGTGGCACACTTACACCCTGGAATTTTATCCAACCATGAAGAAATAATGTAATGTTCAGAGAAATGGAGATGACTGGAAATGTCACACTTAGTGAAATAACCCAGACCCAGAGATACAAAGATTACATTCTCTTACTCTTTTATATGTGTATTTTAACTTATCTTCGTGTTTAATTTGAAATGTTTCTACAGACCACAAAAGATCCAGTTTGAGGAAATGGAGAGAAAGCATCCTAAAGAGAGATGTATGGTAGAAATGAAATTAGAAAGGGCATCCTGGGCTAATGAGGCTTAAATGGGGAAGTGATGTGGGATTCCCCCTGTATTCTGTGAATACCATTTGTCAATAAACTGTCTTGGGCCTGTGCAGGGAATAGAGGTAGGTGGGGGAAACTAAACTGAATGCTGGGAGGAAGAAGGCAGGGTCAGGGAGAAGCCATGTAGCCCCACTGGAGACAGACACCAGAACTTTAGCTGGTAAGCCACAGCCTCATGGTGATACACAGATTACTAGAAATGGGTTAAATTAAGATATAAGAGTTAGCCAATAAGAAGCTAGAGTTAATGGGCCAAGCAGTGATTTAAATAATATAGTTTCTGTGTGATATTTCAGGTCTGAGCAGTCAGGAACCAACAAGCAGCCTCCTTTCAACAGGGAAGATGAGATGGATGAAGGAAAAGGTAAGGTGGATAAAAACCAAACTAAATATACAAGAGAATATATAGATACCTGTACGTCAATTACCTAATTTTCAAAATACATTTTAAGTTTGAATAGAGGGACCCTACATGGGTAAATACTGCCAATTCCAGAAGCCATGAGTGATGAAGTGAATATCCCAGTTCCAGCTGCAGAGTATCTCCCCTTGAGTTAGGCTAGGACAGCTTCAGAGGCTCCCAAAACAACACAGGACATTAACATTACCCTTGTTTGCCCACCATGACTACATGGTAGGATCCTTTTGCTGCAGACAGCATGCACGAAGATTGTAGGACATAGTGAAATCAATCTGGAATTGAACGACAAGATCATTCCCTGCTGCCTACTGCACATAATACAAGAAAGTGATGTGGATGCTTCTAGAGGAGCAAGCTTAACAGTCTTATACAACATTGAAGCCTGCAACCTAAAACACTAGCCTGCCAATCAAGACGTGCCCAGTCATACAATAGTGGCGAGGCTGTTGCCAAAGTAACCAACCTCTCCTGGTTTGAACAAGGAGGAATTCCTACATGGTATTGCAAACCTGGTCAAAACCCTAGTGTAAGTAATCATAGGCCCTGAGAGTGGAATTACTACTAATGCTTTGCTGATTTGACATGTTAAACTCCCTTCTAAATATTTTTGTTTATATCCATAGACAACTGCTCCTCTAATCATGATCAGAGAAGAATCTATTTCCAGTGAGCAGTAAGGAGCAGAGATTCATGGCTTCTCAAGGTGCTGAGAATGAGTGGCAGGTGAAGTCTCAGCTTTAAATGGGTCATTTATACCACCCTTTAAAGTTAAGGGAGCATCACAGAAGAGGGAGGGAGCAGAAAGAAGGTAAAAGCCAATGAGGGGAAGAAAGGCTGAAAAATGCTGCCTTCTAGGTAAGGCACAACAATTTCAATCATAAGGCAATGGCAGCAACTGCTATCCCTTGCACTAGTCTAGAACATTATTGGTCCTGCCAACAGCCAGTCATAAACTGGGGTGGGTGTGGTGGGGATCATGGAACATTACCCCTCCCTAGGAAACTATTGGGTCTCATGGGTGGTAGAAGGAGAGGAAGTCACTGTCTTTGTTTATGTGCACCCTGGTGAGTCCACCAGGCTCTGATAGATACCTGACACTGATGATCATGCAAATGACCCAGGTTAAACTTAATAGGTCACGAAACAAAAAGCACAAATGTGGAAAATGGAATCTATAGTGTAGTTGACTGGGGTGGAAGGGAGATAAGAGGGAATGGATGCTCATAATCGTAATGTTATGTGCATTATTAAATTATCAAATACTATTCTTAATGAAAAAACAAGAACAGTCAGACACAATGATGCACATTTTTAATCACATGCTCTGGAGGGAGAAGCAGTCAGATCTCTATGAGCTCCAGGCCAGCGGAATTACATAGCACATTCCATGGCAGTCAGGGCTACATAATCAGACCCTGCCTCAAGTAAATAAAGTAAGATAAAATTTAAGTTTAAAAAGATGATATGATGGGGCTGGAGAGATGGCTCAGCAGTTAAGAGCACTGACTGTTCTTCCAGAAGACCAGGGTTCAATTCCCAGCACCCACATGACAGTTTATAACTGTCTGTAACTCCAGTTCCAGGGGATCTGGCATCCTCACACAGACATATAAGCAGGCAAAACACCAATGCACATGAAATAAAAGAAAATAAATTATTTTTAAAAGGTAATATGATAATATAAAACCAGAATAACTACAACCACCATAAAAAAATAGGTAAAATATACATGACAATGGACCACCAATATTCTCATTATCAGTTATATGTATTAAAAGTCAATCTTAGTTACCCAAGGCCAAAAAAAAATTATCCTCTAGATGAATATTCTATTTTTATTGTTTTGAATTTTATATACATATAGTGTGTGTGTGTGTGTGTGTGTGTGTGTGTGTCCATAAGTGCAGGTGCTTGCAGAAACCCCAGGAGTCAGATCCCCATGCAGCTTGCAGGTAGTTGTGAGCTAACTAATGTGGATGCTAGGAATTGAACTCAAATCCTCCAGATTAGTTAATATGTGCTCTTAAACACTGAGTCATCTCTGTAGCCCCAGAAATTTATTTTGTTTATGTATTTATTTATTTATTTGATGTATATGAGTGTTTGCCTACCTGTTACATCTGTGCAACATCTGTATGTGTAGTGCCCACAGAGGCGAGAAGAGGCCATTGGATCCCCAGGGGCTGAAGTTACAGATAGTCATGAGCCTCTGTGTGGGTTCTGAGAATCAAATGTAGGTCCAGGAATAATGCTATTGTGCTATTGTTTGCTATCATTATTATTATTATTATTATTATTATTATCCAGCACCAGATTTTACATTTTTGCTTATTCCTTGCTTCCATGACTTTCCAACATAGCCTTCCTTCTTTAAGTTACTTTTGTTAGGGATTTTGACACAACAATAAGACAAGTAAATAAAAATCTTCTTTACTAATGGATGAAGAAAGTATAGAATATATACATATTAGAGTATTACTCCGCAGTAAAAATCAAGGACTTCTTGAAGTTTGCAGGCAAATGGATGGAAATAGAAAACACTATCCTGAGTGAGGTAAGCCAGACCCAAAAAGATGAACATGGGATGTACTCACTCATATTTGGTTTCTAGCCATAAATAAAGGACATTGAGCCTATAACTCAGGTTCTAAGAGAAGCTAAATAAGAAGGAGAACCCAAAGAAAAACATATAGGCATCCTCCTGAATATTAACCTTCATCAGGCGATGAAAGGAGACAGAGTCAGAGACAGAGACCCTCATTGGAGCACCGGACTGAAATCTCAAGGTCCAAATCAGGAGCAGAAGGAGAGAGAGCACGAGCAAGGAACTCAGGACCACAAGGGGTGCACCCACACAATGAGACAATGGGGATGTTCTATTGGGAACTCACCAAGGCCAGCTGGCCTGGGTCTGAAAAAGCCTGGGATAAAACCGGTCTCGCTGAACATAGTGGACAATGAGGACTACTGAGACCTCAAGAACAATGGCAATGGGTTTTTGATCCTACTGCACGTATTGGCTTTGTGGGAGCCTAGGCAGTTTGGATGCTCACCTTACTAGACCTGGATGGAGGTGGGTGGTCCTTGGACTTCCCACAGGGCAGGCAACCCTGACTGCTCTTTGGGCTTACCAGGGACGGGGGACTTGATTGGGGGAGGGGGAGGGCAAGGGGAGGCGGAGGTGGGGAAGAGACAGAAATCTTTAATAAAAAAAAAAAAACTAAAAATAAAAATCTTCTTTACTCTGTGAGAATAGTGATTATCTAAAATATGCTTTTTTGCAAGGTCACACTTCTCTCTACCCTGCATTGGTCCTTGTCTTCTCTTTGTATCTGCTGCTTTTCATTTACTTTTCATTGATGTTGCCACATGATAGCAGAAACAGGAAAAGCAGGGCTAAGGACTCATTTACCTTCCATCCCTCTGGGAAAGCTGACTTCACAGCCTTGGGAAGAACAACCAAAGATTGACATCTCAACTGTGTTCCAGGGCACTGTATCTTATCACCCAGTTGTGTGGAGCCGTACATTAATACAAAGCAGGTGCTATTGTGTGGACAGTTGCTGTCTGTGTTGCCACTTGCAAACTTAGTTCTGTCTAGGTCTCTCCAAAGTGCTGGTTTATATGGCATAATGATGGGCAAGAGTTGGTAGGCATGCCTTTCTAAGTATCCTCAATGGCACCCAGAAGAGGTGGACATCCAGACTCAAGAGTCATATTATTCTCTGCTTGATGAGCAAATTAAATGGTATGAAAGTTCTTGAGGTCCAGTTATGTTTTTCTAACTTCTTGACTTTATCCATGAAAGAAATATGGGCAATTAAGGGCCGGAGAGATGACACAGTGATTAAGAGCACTAGATGCTCTTCCGGAAAACCCAGGTTCAATTCCCAGCACCCACGTGGTAGCTCATGTAGCTCATCTATAACTCCAGTTCCAGTGGGTCAGGCAC
>JABTXL010009391.1:0-95875 GCA_025134845.1 Neodon shergylaensis
TTTCCTTAGTCTCTGGGGCTGCAGACTACTCAATTTATTAATGAGCACTCACTGTCCTTGACCTCATTAAAAAGTTGTTAATGAGCTATTCTGCTGCACAGGGAGAGCAGTTGACAGAGGCTCCCAGTGGCTTACACTGGGACCTGGGGGAACCTTAGGTGTATAGCCAGGATCAGATCTGGAGAGGCTAATGGCACAGACAGCAGAAATACATCTCCTGATTAGCTTACCTTGGCAAGAGGCCACCTCCAAATCCCAAGCCCCTGCTGTCTGCAGATTTAAGGAATGGCTGCTGCTCAGAACAGTGGTGGATTTCCTTTGGGCTCCCGGCTTTGCTTTGTACCAACTCTGATGACTTGTATTGATGGAGACTTCAACTTTTGAGATAAAGAAGTGACTTTCCTTCACCTATTTCTGCTCCATTACAAAATTCTTTTGATTTATTTGTTTTACAGGCCATTTCCCCTTGTGATATATGTATTTTGTGACTACCAAGGTGATATTTCTAAATATGCAGATCTATTTCTTTGTCCTAACATCCTAAATTGACTTATTATAGTTCACAATATTGTTTTCTTGCTACCTCTATATCTTCATCATCCTCATGATTTTTTCTTCCATGGAGGTTATTTCTATTATTTTTTACTCCCCTGTTAATTTAAATACCATGTAATCATGTCACCATAATGACTTACATTCCTATTGAAATTACAATGTGCCTAGAATCATTTTTTAAAACTGATTTGCACACAGTGACTCAAGAATTCTTCCAATGAAACTGTTAAGCAGGGATATGATTGCCATTATTTATGGAAGGAGAGAGTAAAGCACAACAGATTTCAAGCAAATTTCCCAGCACTAGAGAGCTGATTAATGACAAGATCAGTATCAAAGATTATGCATTTTAGTTTTGGATTAATGTTTTTGGGGTATTTGAAAATAATAGCTAATGAGCTAAATTCAACCCTCCATCTGTCTTTATATTGACCATATGGAATGACTTCCCATTCATTTGGTGCATAATTAATTAGTATAGTTATGATGGCTATGTTACTAAAACCAAATCACAAATTCATTGAAATCCCCCTAAGACTGTGATTTTCACAGAAATAGAGAAAATAATCCATACAGAACCCACTCTCAACAAACCCCAAATAGCTTAAGCAGTCCTGAGCAGCAGCAGCAACAGCAGCAACAACAACAACAACAACAACAACAGTGTTAGATAGGTCAAAAATTTTGATTTCAAAATACACTACAAAGTCTAGTAAGAAAAGCAGCATATTCTTTGGCATAAGAACACACACACGCACAAGTAAATTATAGAACCCAGAAATATACAACAACCAAATGCATCTGATTTTCAACAAAGATGTAAAAGTTATAGAAACACCCGTGTTGGAGAGAAGACAGCGTCTTGTTCCTATGTAGAAAAGTTAAACTAGAGTTCTCTGTCTCATCCAATAAAAGTCAACACCCTTAAGGTAAACATATGAAAATCTGAAAGTACTAGAGGACAAAGTGGAGAGAACATCTTGAAATACAGCACAACTGAGGAAGTAACAGTAAGAAGCTGCAAGTAGTATCACAGGACATCCCAAAGCTTCTGAAGGGCAAAGGAAACAGCAGAAGAGAGTTCAGAAGATGGGAGACAATCTCTGGTAGTTGTTTTCCAGGAGAAGGTTAATATCCAGAGTAAATAAAGAACCAAAATTGTTAATAACTTCAATAAATGGGCAAATGAAGGACAGAGTTTCCTAAAGAAGGATATGAAGGCAAAAAATAGGAAAAAATATTCACCATGCTGGCCATAAGGAAATGTAAATAGAACCTACATAGAACACCCCTCACTCCTGACAGTTCAACAGAAACAAAGTGTATATAGAATGAGATTTGTTTGTTTGCCCAACATAATATTATTATTGATTATTTGGGAATTGCATGTTAAACATGCAGATCACACTCACTTCCCACTCGACCAGGTCCAACCTCCCATCCTTGTCCTCCACCAAATACACCAAGTACAATTTGTGTTCCTGATATACTCATTGGAGCATGGTCAGACTCTCAGTTGCCAGTCCCTTACAGATAACTGATTCGTCCCCCACTCCAGACAGAAGCCAACAACTCCGAAGAGCTACATTTCAGCATCTTTATCACACTTTTAAAGGACCCTCCTCAATGGCAACCTATTTAGACTGTTTGTTTTTTCTTTGTTGAGGAGAGGGGTAATTACTGCAGAAAACTTTCAAAGTCTCTCCCATGAGTATGGAGTCATGCTTCCTTGCTAGTGTAACAGTCAGTGTCCATGTGGCTTTCTGTGGATGCACAGAATGGTAACAACCCACAGGGTCCCAATATTGATCATGGACATCAGCAAGTCCTCTGGGGGCATCAGAGACCACAGACATCAACATGGTCTCCTTTAGCAGTTGTGATCATGGACATGGGCAGGTTGTCCCTTGGGGAGCCATGAAGTTATGCATGACCTATGTAGCCTCAGGAAGCTGTGTTGACCAGGGCTGTCACAGGAGACCACGTTGATGTCTGTGATTTGTGCTGCAGCAGGAGGTCCTGTTAATGTTCGTGGAAAAGAGATTATGAAGCCCGTTATTCTGTATGCTAACTAAAAGATGAGAAAAACGAAACAAAGCAAAACAAAACAAAATCAAAAACTCAAAATCAAACCAAAACAAAAACCACAATAAACTTCTTAGCCACAGGATGGCACTATAGCTTCAGTTAATATTCTTGAAGACAAGAAGAGGAAGCCTTTTCAAAGTTGCTGTCAACTTTGTGTAACAAGGCTGTGACAATTAGTACCAATTATTCCTCAAGACAAATACTAAATTATGAATAAAGGAAAAGATGAATTAGCAATCTTTTCAATAAGATAAGAAGAAAAATCCCACAAAATGCTGTTAATGAATTAAAAATATTGGTACACTTCATAAATAAACAACCTTGTTTATGCCAGATTTGTGGAAGGAGTCTGTGCTCTCCTTTCCCTTAGCTGTAATCATATACCTCAAACAACTTGTGAAATTTATATATATCATTATTTAAAATCTGAACTGATTTCTGGTATCACTACTGTGAATGAGGCCACTTATCACAGCACTCTCTCTGTTTCGGCTCTTCTTATTTTCAATGTGTGCTACCCAGCTACTATTGTTACCTAAGTCACTGTCTTGATCAAAATGTTTTAAAGTTTACTTATTGTGTACAGATTAAACTTTAAAATCATAAGCATGGTCAATTAAATTTTCTGTTTGTTTTGATCTCTGGCTATGAATCAAAAAAATTTTTTTAAGACACCTGCTCACAAAATTTCACCAAAAAGCATTTTGGGAGTGGCGAGATAGCTTAGTGGTTAAGAGTAGTAAGAGTAGTGGTTGTTTTTGTATAGGACATGAGTTTCATCCCTCAAACCCTCATGGTTGCTACCAACCATCCTTTAATTTCAGTGCAAGGGGATCCGATGCCCTCCTCTGGCTGCCACCAGTACTGCCCAGACATACAGGCAGGGAAAACAACACATAAAAATTTCAACCAGAGTTTGTTTTGCATTTCCACTGTGTAAGTTCTTCTTTACCTGGAACTTTTGTGGTTTTGTTCAGTGGAGTCTTATTTCCCTACCTCTTAACTCAATTACAGGACTTAAACATTATTACACAATGGGTTGTAAAATATTCCTTTTCCTGAATTATAAGTGGTTTGTTGACTATATAAAGTAAGTGACCCCATGTCATGCTTCAGAATTCAAAAATTAAGACTAATAAATGTTAACATAATTGTGGCAACTCTAGTTTAATAAGACACGATGTAGTTAATGGACATTAGAGGAAAATAAGGAAGTATGGTGGGGAGAATTGTGTTTATATTACATGTATTTATCCTGGAGAAAGAGAAGACACAAAGGCAAGGACGTAGAAGAGTACCTACAAAGGAATGACTTATTTAAAATAGTTCTCTATTAATTATATCCATTACTATAACTTGACCTTGGAAAACAATGGCATAAAATGTTCATTTATTGTTATTCACTCACATATTTAGTAATAGTATTAACCTTTGTCTCTTTATTTTGTCATGGAGACATTTACTATTTCCCCAAGTTATAAATGCAAAGTAAAATGTGAGGAAAAACTTTTCAAGTTTTCAAAAGACAAGATAATAGCAGAATATGTGGTTTTATTTTCTTCTCTAAGGCTATGAGTTACAAAGCAATTACAAAGCTTATTCTTGAACATTTATTTTTGATTGTTCAAACAAAATATTTATTGCAAGTTCTTGGAGCTTAACCTCAGAAAAGAGTTTATTGCCATCAACAGCAAGGTGAAGACATAATGGTTAAGGAAGTGAACTTGTGTTGAAAGGATAAAGGAGACACCATGTAACTATAGCCTATTTCTACATCCTTCTTCATCTGGTCCTCACTGCCCAGGTTTATTCTTTGCAGCTTTATCCTAAAGAACCTGCATGTCTACTACGGTATTTTCTGGTCTCTTTACTTGAATATACATTTCCCCAGAATGTTCTATATTACTATATCATTTTACAATATTTAACTTATAGCACATCGTGCTGGCTTTCTTGTTGTATTCACCTGTGCTCTGAGGGTAGGACTCTTCCGGTTTCTAATAACATGAATGAGCTTGACTCGTTTATGTGAGTGTTTCGTGTAAATTCACTTTTGCAAATATTGCTCCTCTCTTCACCTGAATGCTTGCAGTCTTAAAGTGTGTAAGGAGTGCAGTTATTGTTGTATAAGTTATCTAGTTTATCCATGTGCATCTTAAGTGAAGGATGCTCCAAAATAAGTTTGATCAGCATGATATGCTGTGAAACTTTTTGTTTTGAACTCTTATAAGTATAGTTGTATTTTTCCTCATGTGGTTGAAGTGTGAATTAAATGCAAGCTCTTTATGTATTTCTCAAACATACTCTTGACCACTCACTTCTCTTTCAATCACTCTTATAGAAGATTGTTTTACAATGACTCTGAACTAAACAATTTCTACATATTATATGACATTGAAAAAACAATAATCCTGATATTCAAATACTTGGGTTTTAGAATTGAATCCAGATATACTTGTTTAAATGTCTTTGGTTTTATTTCCACACTTATAAAATTAATTTGCTCTTATCAGTAACTTTATTTGATCTCCTCAATTGTAGTGTGGAGCTGTGGGCCGTTTCACACTGCCCAGCTTCTGCACTGCTAGCTTAGCCCTGGAAATAACAACACACAAATTGTATTCTTTTAAACACTGCCTGGCCCATTAGTTCTATCCTCTTATTGGCTAACTCTCACATCTTGATTAACCCATTTCTATTAGTGTGTGTAGCACCATGAGATGGTAGCTTACTGGGAACATTCTAACCACCATCTTTCTTGGGTAGGAGAAGCATGGCGACAGCCTGAATCTGCTTCTTTCTCCCAGTATTCTGTTCTGTCTACTCCGCCTACCTAACTTTCTGTCCTATCAAAGGCCAATGCAGTTTCTTTATTAACCAATGAAAGTAACACATAAACAAATGACCCTCCTTTATTCAATATTGATTAATGTATTCACTTGTGATGGGCTTTTGTCTTTTCATGCTGACAATGCATATAACTTTAAAATACAAAGTCACTATGCTCAATACACTAGTCCTCTTAGAAGGACCTTTGCTGGCATCTGCAGGAGTCCATGGGAACCCTGCTGAGGACAGTATCATAACAGATAGTATGTGAAAATTTGCAGTTGTTTTTAACAAAGGGTTAGAACCTAAAAATGAAATTGGGAGAACTGTAGATTAGGTTATTTCACCTAGCCAAAGTAGCCTATGGGAAGAGCCAATGACAATGGTGAGGCTATGTAAATATGCATGGGCATTAGTAGTTGACCCTCTTCTGTTTGAGGTCCCAAACTGCCTACCTAAGGGGAAAGTGAAATAAATGGAAATAATAAAAAAAATCATGCAGTAGAAGAATAGGAATGTTCCTTCTTACCTGGAACCTGACTAGTTAAAGCCAAACAAAGGGCCAGAATGACTTTTGATGCTTTTTACTGAATTTTCTTGTATATGATTCCAAGTGCACATTAGAAGGAGTCATACACAGTTCACAATGTATACCACTTTCATGCCTATTTGCAAAATAGATACCTTGAAAAAAACTGGCCACAGAGTACCAAAAATTCAAATTACTCTGGTGAGAAAACAGCATTCACACAATAGAAAGTCAGAGAAGCATAGATGGATATCAATGACCTCTATGTTCCTTTGTCTCTACTGAGCTTCCTAACAGCCATTAAACAAGTGGGTGTCACTCCAGTGGACATTGAAACAGGGGAAAACAATTTCATGTGATGTGGCTTCTGACACCCAGGGCCTTGTGGAAGGTCCTGCTGAGAGCATTCTTCACCTCATTATTTCTCAGGCTATAGATGATGGGGTTCAACATGGGAGTCACAACAGTATAGGACAATGACAGCAACTTCTTGCTTTCAGGGGAATTATTTGATTTAGGCCTAAAGTAAGTGAGGCTTAAAGACACATAGAAAAGAGAGACAACGAGGAGATGTGAGGAGCAGGTAGAGAAGGCTTTGTGCTTCCCTTTGGCTGATGGAATCTTGAGGATGGATGCAGCAATGCGAGTGTAGGAACACAGGATCAGCAGGCAGGGTGTCATGACGACCAGAATGGTGCCGACAATGGCGTAGACCTCAAACTGTGCTGTGTCTGCACAGACCAGCCTCAGCACAGGGGGGCTGTCACAGAAGAAGTGGTTCACCTTGTTGTTGGCACAGAATGGAAAACTGAAGAGCCATGTGGTCTGCACAGTGGCTACGGGGAATCCTGGAAACCAGGAGGCAGCAGCCAGTTTGGCTCGTGTCTCTTGGTTCATGATGACTGGGTAATGCAAGGGACTGCAGATGGCTACATAGCGGTCATAGGCCATGGTGGCAAGGAGGAAGCATTCAGCCACTCCAAAGAAGAAGAAGAAATACATCTGAGTGGCACAGCCAAGGAAGAAGATGCTTGTGTCCTGGGCAATCAGGGTCCCCAACATTTTGGGTACAATGACCAGGTTGAAGCCAATCTCTAAGATGGACAAATTTCTGAGAAAGAAGTACATTGGGCTTTGCAGCATGGGATCAGCCAGTGTCACCAGAATGATGAGGCTGTTTCCCAGCAGAGTGATTAGGTAGATGCCTAGGAATGCCAGGAAGAGCAAGATCTGTATTTCAGTAGGCAGGGAAGAGAAGCTCACAAGAATGAACTCAGTTACTTTTGACCAGTTTCCTGCAGCCATGGACATGAACATAGATATTGCATGTCCTCAAGGACATAGATTCTTGATTGTCCAAATCAGATTCTGGATTTGTTTTTCAGACTCCTGATAATTGGCAGGGAAAGAGCTAAAACCAGACCCTTCAAAAGAAAACAGACCTTGTGCTGCCTAAAAA
Organism: Neodon shergylaensis; assembly: GCA_025134845.1. Taxonomy (NCBI): domain Eukaryota; kingdom Metazoa; phylum Chordata; class Mammalia; order Rodentia; family Cricetidae; genus Neodon; species Neodon shergylaensis. Next base: position 7,461 of record JABTXL010009391.1, read on the forward strand.
GAAAGACAAGGATATAGAGCAAACACTAAAACTATTACATTGGTAATCATTTTCTTTATTCTATTCTTTTTTTAAAAAAATATTCATTTTATAAAACAAATTGAGCGCTTTTATGCAGTTTCATCCATCCTTTACACTGAAAATTCCTTAGTAACTAGGCTGAATGAAAAAGATCCTGAGGCAAAGAAGTAGAATCAAGTGAAAAACAATATGAACATTTTATTTGTAGATTATATTTATTTCCCTTCATCAATATATCACCATTTCAATCTTTATCTACTGACAAAATTGACAGGTATTTTTATGAGTACCTCAGGCCTGTGCCTTCAGAAGACTTTGACAAATTACTGTTTATTAGATTGTGATTTGTGTCATTGGAGGAAAAGGATGGAGGCATGCCTAAAAACTAATTTAGTGGGTCAGATTAATGCCACACCTTAATTTTAAGAACTGTAGACTACCTCAACTCAGAAAATTGTAATTGTTTCTTACCTTCTCAGTCAATGGGTGCCAATCCTAGCATCTTCATCTTCAATATATCAGAGCCCAAACTGACAATTGGTGGTCAGTAGTTGCATCATCCATTTTATCCCAAAATTAAAATCCTCAGAATAATAAAATATAAGGATGTGGAAAATTAATGTGTGCAGTAGGTTTCAAACAATTTAAAATGGTAAACTGCAAATATCCCAACTAATGAGTAACCCCTGCACCTACAGTTTCCTTAATTTTTTGTTAAACTTCTGAGAAACATTACCATGAAATTTCAAAGGTAAACATTCAATAGTCCATCAACTACACAAAGTAAAAGGTAGATTCTAAATGATATGAAAGTTTCAAAATTTATTCAGTTCTTGTAAAGTAACTGGTTTGAAGATGTGTGAGGGCTCATTGAAGTCCAGAGTCTAATGAAAGAGATATTTAAGTAATTTTAAATAGGTATAAAATAACTACTAGAGATGGAAATTATATAAATATAGCATTTATGCATGAATCAAAAAATTTAATGAAATATAAAGAAAGCATACTGTATCTTGGAGAACACACATGAAAATTAAGAACCCCTAACACGAACAGTTAGTACTTTTTAGGTATTGAGAAAATAAAGTTAGTTAAAACATAGGCATGAAATATCTTTATGCAATTATGAAAATATTATAGCAAAAACAAATTTCAAAAATAGAAACAAGTGAAGTACAGACATGTTTCAAATACAAGAATTTATGTGTAAGAATAGAAAGTATAAGGAGAGTACAATAAAGTTTAGCTAAACTTACAGCATATGGTTATATCTCATGTGGAAAATGTTGTATATCTGAATGGAGCTGTAGATAACTGTGAAGAAAAGTCATTCGGATTTAGTACTAGACTGTTGATATCTAAGCAGATACTGCAGCAACCTTCACAATGAGAAACATGAATCAGTTCCTAAGAAATTGTTTTTGAATACTTAAACATAAAAGCTGAATGAAAATTAAAAATTAGAAAGGTTTAATTAAAAATCTAGGCTATGTGACAAATTTCCAAACAGTAGAAAAACATGCAAAAGGACATTAAAGCAAATATGAAGACCAAGAGAACAGATTAGACAACCTAGAAATCAATTCATGCTCACACAGTGAACTGATATTTGATTATGTGTCATGGGTGTACACTAGATAGTCTTCGATAATAAAAAGTATTTTACTAAAAAAATCAAAAAGTATTTTACTCAGTTAGGTTAAAAATTATAGGTCAAATGCCAAATATATTTTAAATTATATACTAAAGACGTTTTGAACTAGGTATGCTCTACAATTTTAGATTAAATTTGGAGAGGTTTGTTTTCTAGAATTTGCCTTTTATCATCTGTCATGATATTGTAACATCAACTGATGAATGAAAAGAACAGATGGAGCAACATTTGACATAAACTGATTTACTATGGACTTCTTTGAAGTCATTAAGGATTGTGCTATAAATGAAGGTTTAACAGCATTAGAGGATATGCTATATGTTTAGGTCAGTGAATGTTACAAATATTATACTTAAGGCAAACATGTTAATTTTAAAATACAATACTTTATCTATGAATGTCAAAACTGCCAATGTGCTCATTTCACTATTTCTCTTAATGAAGCAATTGCATTTTATACTTTATTCCATAATTTATACCCTATTTACCTTGATATATTTTTATATTTAGATTAGCATGTAAATAAGAATAAATTTCTGTGCAGTATTTTAAAGATAATTGACATACTTGTAACCACATTTGTGGCAATTCAACATATAACGAGTCATAGTTCTATAACCGATTTATCAAGAGATCACATAAGTCAGTGGTTAAGTTCTCTTGCTCTTATTTTATCATTACAGATTGAATAATATATACATATAATTTTATTACTGTATTACAGTTACAAATTAAATAATGAAAGGATGGGAACTTAGAGCCATTGTATGAACTTTCATGACCAGTAAGGATCATGTTCAGAATGTGAACCTGCCTTGGTTTGTGTTCTTAAGGGAATATAATATGGGGCAGTAGAGAAGCTAAAAATGCATTTTTAAAAGGGAAAATTAAGTATGAATATAATTGAGTGGATAAAGGCAAGAACTGACCTTTGAGCAGTAAGCTAGTGTTTGGACTTAAAATGCATGCTGAGAATATGCTTTATTCTATAGATTATGGGAAGCATGAAGATTTTGAACATAATAATGAATGAATGAATGAATAAATTCACCCCAAATGAATTTACAGTGAACCCTGGATACATCAAAAAGAGTGGAATAAAAATGAGATGTGTGTGTGTGTGTGTGTGTGAGTCTTCACCATTACTTCATGCAGAGAAGTCGAGTAGGAGACTCCACCACTGATCCATGCCCAAGTTTCATCTCCAAAAGGGTGATTTGTCAAAAGTCTGGGAATAGATGGGTTATCTAAGATATTTATGGAAGAAGGAAGAAGAAGGCCAGTGTCTTCCTGAACACGTAGAGTTTAATGGATTTAGGAAACAAAGACACTGTACTTGAGCATCTGATTTCCCCAAGAGTTTCTCTCTGCTGAGAGCTGTGTTTAGCCTGGGATCACTCGCCTCTGTTCTCCCATGCTTCCACCAAGCCCCTGGTCCCTCCAGACCAATATCCAGGATCACAGTCTCTGGGACCTGCAAGGGACTCTGGAGACCTAACAGTAAAAGCCTGGTGACTTTTTCCAAGAGAAGTCTACTCTCTTCATTCCAATGTGCTGCTGTCAGGCTGAACTCTGGGTCTTCAGTCTAAATGATGTACTAATGGACAGTTACTGGCTGCGTCCTCATTAAAAAGTTGTTAATGAGTAACTTTGATGCCACAAAGCACAGATGATCAGTAATCTCAGTGGCCTACACTGGGGACCTGAAGGGAAACTTAGATGAATCTATAGCACCAGGATCTGGGAGAGAACAGTGACCCAGGCAGCCAAACCACACTTCCTAATATGTTTACTATGGCAAGGGTTCTCCTTAATAACACATCCTCTTTGGCCTCCAGGTTATGGGAGTGACTGCTGTCCAAGAAGTAATTAATTTCCTTTGGGTTGTCAGCTTGGTTTGATGCTTACTCTGATCTACTGTGATGGAGCACTTTATATTCTGAAATGAATAGGTGCTTTTATGCTGCATTGATTATTTAACTCATGGACAATGGTCTCAGCCATCTGACTAGTCTCTATTCTACTGTGTGAATTCCTTTGTTAAGTTCATCATATTTCTGTAACAGTGAATCTGGCAGGGTACAATTGATTGTTACCTCATGCTTCATATTTTAAATAGACATGTCTTATATCATATTATTTAACCTGTGTTGCTTAAGTAACACTACTTTTCTTATCTTTTTCTCTGGATTTCTCTTCTCTCTTCTGCTTTTAGTAATGATTACCGTACTATCACCACCATTCTAATGAAGAAATATGAATGGTTAATAGACATTTGAAATAGTGTTTAACATCCTCATCCTTCCAAGAAACATAATTTAAAACTTCCTCGAGATTTTGTCTCACCCCAATATGAATGATTATGATCAAGAGAACTGACAACAATGTCTGGTGAGAATGTGGGTCAAGAGGAACCCCAGGCACTGCTGCACATATACAAACTGGTGGGATCGCCATGGGAATAAGCATGGACTTTTGGCAAAAAAAAAAAACCTGAAAGTATAATTACCATTTGACCTAGTCATTCCATTCCTGGCTATATGTAGTCAGAGGCCAACTGTTCATTTCCTGTCCACCCTGGCCCAAATAATAACACAGAAACTATATTAATTACAACACTGTTTGGCCTATTAGCTCAGGCTTGTTATTGATTAACTCCTACATCTTAAATTAACCCATTTATGATAATCCATGTATCTCCATGAGGCTGTGGCCTACTAGTAAGGTTCTTGCTGGTGGCTGGCATCATTCTCCTTTGGCAGCTACATGACATCTCTCTGATTCTGCCTACTTTCTCTTTATATATCTGTTCAGATTTTCTTCCTGGCTGCATTCTACTAAGCCACTGGCCAAAACAGCTTCTTTAATAACCAGTGGTAATAAAACATATTCATAGCACACAGAGGAGAATCCCACATCATCTTTCTTTTTCTTTCTAAATGAAAGGAAGGTTTTAAATTTAACATGGAAAAATTACATATAACAAAACAGGTATCAAGCAAGAATTACAGTTACAATATTTATATGTACTTTATGTTTGATCATAACTAAGGAAAATTATAATTATAACTATATAACCTAAGAAGGATAGACCCCAGAAGGATATAATATTACCTAAGTTAACAGGAAGTGCATTATAAGCTACTTCCAAAACTCTAGAATTGACAGAGACATCTCATTTTCTGGACAGTAACCCAGAGTTCTCCTGTTAATATTGGGGCATCCATCTTCAGCCTACAGGCCCATAGTATCTGACAGACTTTTCCATGAAGCAGGAAATTTGAAAGATTATCTCGCCTCTGTTGACAGTTTGTAACTTTCTTCTGTATCCTGCAGAATGTCTGGCAGACTCTTTTATGAAGCAGGAATCCTGAAGGACTGTCTCACCTTTAGGCAAGTTCAGTAGTCATTTTTATGTGGGTCCTGCTTGTACAGTTTATACAACAGACCATCAAGCAGTCAAGGCAAGAGCAGTTTCTTGCCCAAATGGCTGGCATACTCCATAAGGAGCCTCTTCAATTCTTGCCATCTTCTTGAAATAGATTGGTGCTGCCAGAAGCAGATGTGTCTCATTGTCATGAAAAGTCCTAAGTTCTTAAACATTTTAAATGCCATATTCTGTTAATCTTTGAAAGGTTTGAAGACTATATCTTCATCTGAAATATATCTCTGTGCATCTAGAAAACCTAACTATGACTCAAATCTTGACTATTATGTATGACTATTTATTAATCTGTATTTCTTTTTTATTATTTATTTATTTATTAAAGATTTCTGTCTCCTCCCTGCCACCGCTTCCCATTTCCCCCCTCCCCCAATCAACTCCCCCTCTCTCTTCAGCCCAAAGAGCAGTCAGGGTTCCCTGCCCTTTGGGGAGTCCAAGGACCTCCCACTTCCTTCCAGGTCTAGTAAGGTGAACATCCAAACAGCCTAGGCTCCCACAAAGCCAGTATGTGCAGTAGGATCAAAACCCAGTGCCATTATTCTTGACTTCTCAGCAGTCCTCATTGTCTGCTATCTTCAGCGAGTCCGGTTTTATCCCATGCTTTTTCAGACCCAGTCCAGCTGGCCTTGGTGAGTCCCCGATAGAACATCCCCATTGTCTCAGTGTGTGGATGCACCCCTCGCGGTCCTGAGTTCCTTGCTTGAGCTCTCTCTGTATTTCTTAATTATACTTTACATTTTTAAAATGAACTATACAAACACAATACAATAATCAAGAGCAGAAGTAAACATAACAAAATGACCTTAAATTTGTATCAATAAACTAAGATTCATATCAATGCAAAGTATTCATCTCTATACCATGGGGGGCATATTTTCTTTTTTTTTCCATTCAAATATTTACACCTCTTTCCCAATCCCCTCCCACTCCCCCACTACCCCTTCTCCCTGCCCTTCCCTGCTTGAGAGAGGGCAGGGAACCATGCCCTGTGGGAAGTCCAAGGCCCTACCCCCTACATACAGATCTAGGGAGCTGTGTATCCATCTTATAGACTAGGGTCCTCAAAAGCCAAAACATGCAGTAAAAATAAGTACCAGTACCTTTATCAATGGCTTCTCAGTCAGCCCCCATTGTCAGCCACAATCAGAGAGTCCAGTTTGATCACATGGCCATTCAGACCTGGTCTAGCTGGATTTGGTGAGCTCCCATTAGAACAGGTACACTGCCTCAGTTGGTGGACCAACCCCTCGGGGTCCTAACTTCCTTTCTCATCTTCTCCTTCCTTTTGCCCTTCAACTGGACCTTAGGAGCTCAGTCCGTTGCCCTGATGAGGGTCTCTGTCTCTATCTCCATCCATCGCCGGATGAAGATTCTATGGTGATATTTGAGATAATCATCAGTGTGATAGTGGGGCAAGGCCAGTTCAGGCACCTTCTCCTCTGTTGTCCAAAGACTTAACTGGGGACATCCCTGTGGACACCTGGGATCCCCTCTAGAGCCAAGTCTCTTGCCAACCCTAAAATGGATCCCTTAATATAGATATCTTCTTCCCTGCTCCTATATCTGCCCTTTCTCCATCTCCACCCTTCCACTCCCCCAAGCTTTTGCCAGACCTTCCCTTCTCCCTTCCCTCTCTCCCTCTACCCTTACCCCAACCTCACCCCTACACCTATCCCCACCCCCATGCTCACAACTTTTTTCCAGCCATCTTGTTTGCTTCCAATTTCCAGGAGGATCTATATATGTTTTTCTTTGGGCTCATCTTTTTTTTCCCTCTATGGCTTCTTTTGTTTTTATTAAAAATTTCCGCCTCCTCCCAACCTCCCTTTTCCCTCCCCCTCCCCCCACTCCCCACCCCACTTATTTCTTCCTCCCTCTGAAGTCCGAAGAGCAGTCACGGTTCCCTGCCTTGTGGGAAGTCCAAGGTCCTCCCGCTCCATCCAGGTCTAGTAAGGTGAGCATCCAAACTGGCTAGGCTCCCACAAAGCATGCAGTAGGATCAAAACCCAGTGCCATTGTCCTTGGCTTCTCAGCAGCCCTCATTGTCTGCCATGTTCAGAGAGTGTTTTTTATTTGGCTTTTCTGTGCTTGTGAACTATAGGCTTAATGACCTTGGTTTATGGCTAGAGTCCACAAATGAGTGAGTACATACCATATTCATCTTTTTGGGTCTGGGTTATCTCACTCAGGATAGTGTTTTCTATTTTCATCCATTTGCATGCAAAATTCACTAGACTATTTAGAGAAATCTCGTTTGCTCTCTCTGTGCCCTGAGAACCTGAGTGAAACTGGATTCAAAAAGAATGGACTCCAGGCCCTAACTGTGGCTGAGGGCCATGGCTGGGTCTGCGTCCTATGACAGACAGAGTCAGTGTTGATGTTTGTGGCCAGTGTTACCATCAAGGGCCATGGGTGACTTGGCTACCGGAGAACTGGTTCTACCTCTTGCAGGCCAAACCATTAGAAGAGGCATTCCTCCATGAAAAACTGGGTCAAAATGGCATGGGCACTGAAGAGTTGGTCCTGACCATCCATGACACTAGGAGAAATGTCCCTCCCTTCCCTGCTTCCACAATGGGAGAGCTGGTCCCACACTCAGTAGAGCTGCTCTCACCCCTCACCATGTGTGCAGGAGAGCTGGCCCTGATCCTCTGCTAAAGGGGTCAGTCCCAGTGGAGGTCCAGGCTGACCAACTCAGCTACCACCCTGACCCACATCTGGGGCTCTGAGTTGGCGTACCCCAATGTCTACCCCATCTATGACCTGCTGGAGCACATGAAGAGTCTGGTCCTGTGGAACCATAGATGCAAGATCTCCATGACTTGAGGCAATAGCAGGATATCAGAGAGGTTTCACTGAGGGTTCAGTATTGATGCTGCACCAGAAGCCAGAGGCCTTAAACCAGACCAACAACTCATTGCAATGAACACTCACAAGCAAAGCTGTGTGGTATCCTGCGAGACACACCGGAGCTCCCAAGGCCATGAGGACAAATAAATATGTGATGGAGAAGACAGAAAGATAGAAATGTGAAATGTTTTTCTTCTGTTTGGGGTGATGGGGAAGGTACAAGGATGGCGAGTAGACATGAAAGGACTGGGAAATGAGTGGGATTGGGGGGCATGGTGTGAAATTCCCAAAGGATCAATAAAAGGAATTATGTTGAGAAAGAAAAAAGAATGGACTCGTTTATTTGGTGAAGCAATAGAGCAGTGGCATGGTTACCGCCCACAGCTCTGATTCAAGTCCATGGTAATAAGGAGCCGAAGTGGAGCAGGAAGATATGGGAACTCTGCAATTTTCCAGAAGAAAACTAAAAGAAGCATGAGAGAGTTTGAAGTTGCAGACAATGTGGGTTCAGAGGAGGCAGCTATACTCGTTAAGGTAATCGCCAGCATTGAGGACAAACTTGTGTGAAGAACCAGTCTGCTGCCATCTTAGGCTTACAAGGCACCACATAGCAAAAACAAACTAGCTTCATTCCTGTTTATGCTTAAACCTCTGTTTCTCAAGGATTCAGCCATACCCCACTGTAGCTTTAACTACAAACGGTTCTGTACTCCCTGTTCCTGGAATATCAATCATTTATTTGTTTCAAAATGTTTTATAACTGCCTTGCAACCTACCTTTGTTTCAAAAGGTTATAAGACCCTCGTGATAAACTTATTAAGACCACCTGTTGAGATACTTGGTTTTGACCACCTGTTATGTTCTACTCCTATAACCCTGACTATTTCCCCTCCATCCCAGAGTTCTGTAAAAGCCTTGTTTCTCAGGTCCAATACTGGTATCTTGAACCCTGCATTAGGGGGAAGCAGCCTGTGTACATTGAATAAAAAAAGCTTGCTTAAAAAAAAAATTCAAGATGTCATCATTTTTTACTTCTGAGTAGTACTCTAATGTGTATATATTCCACACTTTCTTTATCCATTCTTCCATTGAGGGACATCTAGGTTGTTTCCAGGTTCTCTTTTGATTTTTTGAGACAGGGTTTCTCAGTAGCTAGGGAGCCAGTCCTAGAACTCACTCTGTGGACCAAGTTGGTCTCGAAATCACAGAGATCCGCCTGTAACTGCCTCCTGAGTGCTGGGATTAAATTTGTGTGCCTCTAGTGCCTGCTGCCCGCCCCCCCTTATTTTTAGAGACATTGACTGTGACCATTTACCCATTTATAATGAACTCCCTTTAAATGAAAACAAACATTTGTAAACAATCATTTTGGGAATTTGTGTGTAGTCTTCTCCACCCTGCTTCCTGTTTTTTGTTGGACAAAAGTATTTTTAGGGTTCATTGAGAACTTTTGGTTGGTCTTGTTCTATCAAACCATATTAGCCTGGAAGAAATCAACAGGTTCTCATCTTCTGTGGAGACAAAAGCAGAACCTCTTTTCCAAAGCAACATATCTTTAGATCCAAATTTTGAAGTCAAGATATCTTTATGTCAGTTTATCTTACAACCTGTTCAATGAAATGTACAGGCTCTCTGTATTTAACTCATTCACAGTCAAAAAATTCGAAGAAAACACAATAATATACATAATTTAGGCTCTCTGTGTATTTTCCATCTTTATGTGTATTGTAGGAGGCTGCTTGTTTGTTCCCAGCTGCTTAGCCCTGAAATAACCATACAGAAATTATATTATTTGCAAAGGTAACATTATATCCTTCTGGAGTCTTTGATTTATCCTCTATGTTTATTTTATTATTTAGACAAATATGGTTTTTTACAGTAGGCACTAGATTTTAATTTTTTTTGGTGAGTCATGACCATGTTTGTCATGGGGACCTGTGAAAGCCCCCTCCCCAAGGAGTTTTTTTCATGGTATTGGGTTGCCTTGTCTGTCTTTTGTTGACCTACATTTATTGGTCCAATGGCAGCCATTGTCACACCTCTTATATATATTTGAAGGCTGTTTTCCTATTTTTGTTATTTTTAGAGGAAATATTATTTTTAGGAATTTTTTGTCTACAATTTTTTTATGTTAAGACCTGTATAATATGTACATCGATATATATTCTCTTTATTTTTAGCTGTTTCTCATACAGTGTATACATACTGGAACAATTGAGAGGGATATATAAAATATAGCATAAAATTATAATTTCTATATTCAACTAAATGTAAAATTATATGAAATAGAATTTTAAACACACTGCATTTAAAATAAAGCCAGAAATAAAAAACTAAATAAATTCAAGTACAAAAATTTCATCTGAATATTTTGGCAAAATTGCCAAAACTAAGTATTCAGGTCATATTTAATGATCTTATTTTTAAAATGATTATACTTTTAAGATTATCTTCTTTCTTTTTATAATATATTTAATCTTTAAAAATTTCATACAATTTATTTCTATCACACTGAATTTTTTCTCAAACATTCCTTTATTTCTTTTTCTAAAAATTTTATTTCATTTTTATCATTTATTCAACCAATATTTGCTGAGCATTTGAACTTCTTCTGTTGAGAATTCTCTGTTCAGTTCAGTACCGCATTTTTCTAAATTGGGCTAATTAGAGTTTTAATGTCTAGTTTCTTGAGTTCTTCATATGTTTTGGAGATCAGACCTTTGTCTGATGCGGGGTTGATGAAGATCTCCCATTCAGTAGGTTGCCTTTTTGTCTTAATGACAGTGTCCCTTGCATTACAGAAGCTTCACAGTTTCAGGAGGTCCCATTTATTCATTGTTGCTCTTACTGTCTGTGCTACTGGGGTTCTATGTAGGAAGTGGTCTCCTGTGCCCATGTGTTTCAGACTACTTCCCACTTTCTCTTCTATCAGGTTCAGTGTGGTCAGATTAATATTGAGGTCTTTAATCCATTTGGACTTGAGTTTTGTGCATGGTGATAGACATGGATCTATATTCATTCTTCTACAGGTTGACATACAGTTATACCAGCACTATTTGTTAAAGATGCTTTCTTTCTTCCATTGTATAATTTTAGCTCCTTTGTCAAAAATCAGTTGTTCATAGGTTTGTGGATTAATATCCGGGTCTTCGATTTGATTCCATTGATCAACATCTCTGTTTTTATGCCAATACCAAGCAAGCTGTTTTCATTACTGTAGCTCTGTAATATAGTTTGAAGTATGGATGGTAATGCCTCCATAAATACTTTTATTGTATATAATTGTTTTGGTTATCCTGGTTTTTTTGTTTTTCCTTATAAAGTTGATTATTGTTCTCTCAAGGTCTGTGAAGAATTTTGATGGGATTTTGATGGGGATTGCATTGAATCTATAAATTGCCTTTAATAGAATTGCCATTTTTACTCTGCTGATCCTCCCAATCCAAGAGCATGGGAAATCCTTCCATTTTTGATATCCACTTCCATTTCTTTCTTCAAAGACTTAAAGTTCTTGTCAAATAGATCTTTCACTTCCTTGGTTAGAGTTACCACAAGATACTTTATGCTATTTGTGGCTATCCTGAAAGGTGATGTTTCTCTGATTTCCCTCTCTGCTTCTTTGTTCTTTGTGTATAGGAGGGTAACTGATTTTTTGGAGTTGATCTTGTATCCTGCCACATAACTAAAGGTATTTATCAGCTGTAGGGGTTCTTTGGTAAAGTTTTTGGGGTCACTTATGTAAACTATCATATCATCTGCAAATAACGAAAGTTTAACTTCTTCCTTTCCAATTCGAATTCCCTCCATCTCCTTATGCTGTCTTATTGCTATTGCTAGAATATCAAGCACTATATTGAAGAGGTATGGAGAGAGTGGACAGCCTTGTCTTGTTCCTGATTTTAGTGGGATGGCTTTGAGTTTCTCTCCATTTAATTTAATGTTAGCTGTCGGCTTGCTGTATATTGCTTTTATTATATTTAGGAATGAACCTTGTTACCCTAATCTCTCCAAGACCTTTATCATAAAAGGATGTTGAATTTTGTCAAATGCTTTTTCAGCATCTAATGAAATGATTATATTGTTTTTTTCCTTCAGTTTATTTATATGATGGATTACATTGATAGATTTGCATATGTTGAACCAGCCCTTTCTCTCTGGGATGAAGCCTACTTGATCATAATGGATATTTTTTTTAATGTGTTCTTGGATTCGGTTTGCCAGTATTTTATTGAGAATTTTTGCATTGATGTTCATAAGTGAGATTGGTCTGTAATTCTCTTTCTTGGTTAAGTCTTTTTGTGGTTTTGATATCAGGTTATCTGTAGCTTCATAAAAGGAATTTGGCAATGACTCTTCTGTTTGTATTTTGTGAAACACATTAAGGAGTATAGGTATTAGCTCTTCTTGGAAGTTCTGGTAGAATTCTGCATTGAAACCATCTGGTCCAGGGCTTTTTTTTGGTAGGGAGATTTTTGATGAGAGCAAAGCAGGAAGGCAAACTGGGGCGCGGTACTTTTCCTTTTTGGCGCCTAATGCATGGCTGTCTCCAAGAGGGAGTTAACACAGAGATCATTAAAGAAGGGCGAAAAGCATTAATAGTAGCACACCAGGATAGCCTCTCAGGATCAGACTCAAAAGGGGAGAACTTGGATAGGCCTAAAAGAAAAAGGAAAAAATAAAGGTTTAAAAATGTAGAAAAAAGGGCCGGGCGGTGGTGGCGCACGCCTTTAATCCCAGCACTTGGGAGGCAGAGGTAGGCGGATCTCTGTGAGTTCGAGACCAGCCTGGTCTACAAGAGCTAGTTCCAGGACAGGCTCCAAAGCTACAGAGAAACCCTGTCTCGAAAAATCAAAAAAAAAAAAAAAAAAAAGAGAGGGAAAGAAATACAGATAGGAAATAAAGACACTGAACTGCTCTTAATCTGTAAATTGCTTTCAGTAAAATTGTCATTTTTGCTGTGTTTCTTCTGCTTTCCCAGGAGAGTAGGGGATCTTTCAAGATTTAAAGTTTTTATCATACAAATTTTTCCTTTTGTACGGCCTGCTTTTGGGTGGGATTCTTTCCTGCTACTAGGTATGGCTTCAGGATGGCCTGCTGAGACTCAGGCCTCAGGCCTCTTAATTAAGTTATCAAGGGCCAGAGTTACAAGTGTTAATGGTTAAAAATGGGGAACATTTCCTCCTTCACAGGCGGAGATGGCGGGACCCAGGGCTTCTGTCCTGTTTGCTTGGGGTTGCTCCAAGATATTTTATGGTATTCATGGATATTTAAAGGGATAATGTCTCATTTATCCTAGGTGTAAAAAAGATACATTTGGCTTGTTTTCAGACTCTGGCTATGATAAAGTAATTCTGTTGTAAGCAAGGCTGAGCACATGGTCTTATGGTCAAACAGCTTTGTATTTAGGCCCAAAAGGGGTATTGCTGAGTTTTAAGGTAGATATTTGCCTAATTTTAAAAAATAGACAGAATGAGGGTCCCTCAGTGCTGGGGAGACTCTCATTCAGGTTCGGGAGGGCGCGGCCCCCCCATGGCTCGCCAGAGACCCTCCTTGCTGAGGTCAAGCACGTGGCCTTGGCTGGCAGGGGGAGGAGTTTGACCCCGAATGACCGGGAAAAAGAATTTTTAAGGAAAGGTCCAGGAGGGTCATAAAAAATTTCAAAAACCCACTGATGGTCGCGGGCATGGTTCCCTGCCTCTCCGGACCACTCCCAAAGTCGTAATCAGCAAGTTCCTAAAACAGTGATAATCGCAATGGGGAGGCTCCCTGTTTCTTGGGATTGTTATCAGGATTGCAATCTGGCTTTGTCTTCAGCTAGTTCCTAGTGCAGGGTTGCTGAACAGGCTAGCCCTAGACTTTTGATTCTAGATTTTTTGATTCTCCTCTTCCTGCTGGGGGGCTGGAGAGATGGCTCAGAGGTTAAGAGCATTGCCTGTTCTTCCAGAGGTCCTGAGTTCAATTCCCAGCAACCACGTGATGGCTCACAACCATCGGGAATGAGGTCTGGTTCCCTCACAGGCTAGTCGTGAATTTTTGATTTTTTTCTCTTCCTGCTGGGAGAGTCTGGATTTATACAGGTTTTTCAATACTATGTGTGATCCAAAGATGACTGTCAGTTTGCACTTCCAGCAATGAAGTTTTTTCCTTACCCACATTTTCTTAAGCATAAATTGTTAACAATAATTTTTAATCATGGTCATTTTTACAAGGATAAGGTAAAATCTCAGAGTTTTAATTTGCATTTCTTTGATGGCTAAAGGATGTTATATTCAAACATTTTTTCAATGTCTCTCAGTCATTTTTAGTTCGTCTGAGAATTTTCAATTTAGGTCTATAACGAATATTTTTATTGGATTGATTTTTAATAACTAATTTCCTGAGTTCTTCATAAATTTTTAAAAGGGGTTTATAAATAAAGATCTCTTCCCACTTCATAGTCTTGTTATACAAAAGGTTCTTAATTCAGATGATATAATTTATGGTTTCTCACAATGTTTGTGCCACTGAGGCTATGTCTGAGATGTGGCAAAATGTGCTTCAAAAATTTTTTTCTCTTTAAGGTTCAACATAATTTTTATATGCTGAGGCCTTTGGCTCATTTAAGCTTAAGTTTTGTACATGGAGATGGATATGGATCTATTTTCATTTTTCTACATGTTGGTGTCTAATGAGGCCAACATTATTGGTTAAAATGCTTCTTATACTAAATAATAGATTCATTGATAATCTTAAGATTGATTCCTGGACAATTGCATTTGCTCAATTCAAAGGCAAAAACAATAATCTTTTCCCAGATTATTGCTACAATTTACACAACTATATTTTACTAATATTATAGCAAAAAATCCCTTGAAGGATTTTATGCAAAATTTTATAAATGGCTCTTCCAATGGAAGAACTGCATATATGGCTAATAAAATAAATAAATAAAAAATTATGGAGCGTAACAAGGCTCCTTGAAAGCAACTCATGAAAGTTGCACAAAGATCCTGATGCAAATGGATCTGGCATGATTACACCAAGCCGACCTTAGCTAAGGCAAGATGGAAAAGCCCTTGCAGTGCATTATGAAAAAACCCGACCTATATATATTTGGGGTTGAGGGTATGTTTATGCTTTTTTCACAGAAAGAAAAAAGAGGAGTTCCAGAGGCGATTGGAGAGAGGTCCTTGGTCCGGACTTCCCTGCCCCCAGGATCAAGAAGTGCCTCATTGAGTCCTGAGCCGCCTGACCAGAGCTGTTGAAGTCCATCATGAAAATGACTCCGCCGCTCTTCAGAATGCTGACATTGCTGATCCTGTGAAAGACGTTCCCAAGTCGAGCGGAGCAGAGATGGGGGATCCTGTCAGCTTACCCTAACCCCATTCCTGAAATTGGTCTGAGGACTTTGATGCCACCCTGGAGGACCTCAGACGCGCAGTGGTTCTAATTAATTCAACATGCGCAGATTTCAGCCTGGCGGAGGGACTGCAGTCCTGGGTCTCCTCTGCCTTTTCCCTGTTTAAGGATTTGGTGGGGGTGAGGATGTTTTTTGCATGCTGCATAGGAGGGTGCGTGCTGTGCCTATGGTTAATTTGTCGCATTCAGGCTCAAGCATCCTGTGATAAGGTGGTAATGCTGCAGGCGCTGGCTGCCCTGGAGTAGGGTGATTCCCCCCAAGTTTGGTTATTTGTCCTCATAAGTCAATAGTGACTGATGCGTAGCCTTTGCACCCTCGCGGAAGTTCTGTCCATTGCACCGAGCAAGGTACGCTAGTTTTTTGCACTCTGGTATTGCCTTTGCACCTCCACGGATCTTGTTCCATTGCACTGAAGAAGGAATACCATAGGCGCAGGCCTCCCTTGATCGGCCCTCACATCATGAGGTGAAGACCTGATCGGGAATAAGACCTCTAAATTTGGCTTTGAGACAAACAAGAAGGGGGAACTGCAGGGAGCCATTACGTCCAGCCGCCTTTACAAAGATGGCGCCTGGATCCTACAGGGCTGGAGTAAACTACTCCATAAGATCTTAGCCAGAATCACTAATTCGAGCATGCTCAGTGTCCTCAGTGTGCCGGACCTATCAGGGAGTTTGGAGTGGCTGCTGAGACACTTTGACCAATAGGAAGCCTGCACGCACTCCGAGTTCCTATATAGGAAGCTGCAGTTTCAGGGTTCGGGGCCCCTCGCTTCCAGCTCTCCCTTCAACCAAGATGCCCCAATAAAAGCATGATATGGGAAGAATCCTCCTCTCGTGGCTGTTCTTTCTGCTGGTCAGGAAGTTCGCCGCAAGCTTCTAATTCTTCTTGACTTACAGGTCTATTTAAATCGTTCACCAGGTCTTGATTTAATTTTGGTATATGGTACTTATCTAAAAAAATGTCTATTTCTTTTACATTGTCCAATTTTGTGGCAGTCTTTTGTGGAAAGATCTAATGATTCTCTGAATTTCCTCTGTGTCTGTGGTTATGTCCCCCTTTTCATTTCTGATCTTGTTAATTTGAATGTTCTCTCTCTGCCATTTGATTAGTTTGGATAAGGATTTGTCAATCTTGTTGATTTTCTCTAGGAACCAGCTTTTTGTTTCATTGATTCTTTAAATTATTTTCTGTGTTTCTATTTTGTTGATTTCAGCCCTCAGTTTGATTATTTCCAGTCTTCTACCCCTCCTGGGTGAATCTGCTTTTTTTTCTAGAGCTTTCAGGTGTGTTAAGTCTCTAATGTGTGCTTCCTCCATTTTCTTTGTGTGAGCACTCAGTGCTATGAACTTTCCTCTTAGCACTGCTTTCAGTGTCCCATAGGTTTGGGTATGTTGTGTCTTTATTTTCATTGAATTCAAGGACGACTTTAAATTCTTTCTTTATTTCCTCCTTGACTCAGGGGTGATACAGTAGTTGACTGTTAGTTTCCATGAGTTTGTAGGCTTTCTGGGGTTAAAATTGCTGTTGAATTCTAACTTTATTCCATGGTGATCCAATAGTACACAAGCCTGCCCTATTGTCTGCAAGATTCTTGGCCCAGGAACAGTTCCTGCTCCTGCACTAAGGCTATCCACCCAGAGGAGTGAGTGTCTGTCTGCCCAGCAGGCTGGAAGGTCCCCACAAGGGAGTGTAGGGCACCTTCTGCTGCAGGGTCTTCTTTGTTCCACACTACCCTGCCCTCCTGGCAAGTTTGCCCTTTTGTCTGTGGGGGGTACTTAGACTACCAGGAGTCCCTGTTCCTGTGCTGAGGAGATTCATCCAGACTGGTTCTTGGCCCAGGAACTGTTCCTGCTCCTGCACTGAGGAGATCCACCCAGAGAGTCAGTCACAGCAAACATTGGACCAAGACGCCAAGACTCTCCTGGCTGCATTTGAAGGAAGAGATGGGCAGGTGCCAATGCAAGAATTCCTGTCTACAAATTTTTTAGATGCCTTATTTTACCACTATTAAAACATTTGTCATTTTGGTGTCTTTATATACCATTGAAAAAATTTTAACCCAATCTTTAGTACTATAGTCAAATGTCTTAACATTTATTGTATGTAAGATCCATTTATCTATTGGTGTTGATCTGACCTTTAAAGGCCCAACGGTCTTTTTTGTATTTTAAGTTGGCATTTTTAAAAGCCAAAGATTCACTGAGTAAATGTCTAGCTTTTGGTTCTGTTATTTCTATTTGTACAGTCTTAGTTAATCTTTGTGAAAAGTCACTAAAGGCTTATCTCTGACCCTATTTGACCCTAATATATGATTTAACTTTTTTGTTTTGAATTTTGTCTCAAGTGTTTAAAGCTGTTGTGCTACATAGGGAGAAGTTGTGTTCATTGAAAGAGCCTGATCCTGAGGATCAGAGTAATACCTCTTGCCCAAAATTTGATCTTGGGAAATCTCAAGTTCCTTTGCTTTTTTTTGTTGTTTTAAAATTTTTGCTTTTTTTTCCAAAAAAAAATAACATCTTTAAAGAAGCTATGATCTATTTTCTAGGACAGGTGAGATTAGGTGAAGCCAATCTTGTGGAGTTGCTTTATTATTTGAAACCTATGATTTGATCATTTTCCTAATCAAGGGTGAATGTATTTTATAATTAACTATTGTTTGCTTAATTTTTTTAGATTACTCATACATTTGGGTTCCCATGTATATTCTTGGATTACCCTAAGGTACTTGGTGCCAGGTGGTCTTTTTGAGGAGATCATAGGATAGGCAGTTAGAACTCTGGGCAAGCTATCCCAGAGTTTGGTACCTACTGATAAGTCTAAATTTTTGTCCCTGGTCCTTTTGTCACTGGTCATTAAATGTTTTTAAATCTTTTTACCACTGCCTTTTATAAAGTCTGTATCTCCTGTTTGATGTTTTGTTTTAATGTCCTAATTGATTCCAATGTCCTCAGGATTCCAAGGTATGAAGTCTGTCCAGTAAAAATAATGTCTCATTTTTGGACATAATTTTTATAGCATACATATTACCTTCCTGGAGAGACATTTTATTCATCAGTCTATTATAACTGTTTAGCAGATTTTGATTAATACATTTAACAGCACGAATTTTCTCAGACAGTGTCTCAGCACTCTCTGTCATTGACTGGGTTTTGTTCATCAAATTGGTTGTATCCTTTTTGTTAATTGAGCTCTACATTTTCCCTGCCTCCCTCTCTGCCTCTCCCCTCCTCTTCAACCTTCTCTCAGGGTCCCAATGCTCCCAATTTACTCAGGGATCTTGTCTTTTTCTATCCATGTAGATTAGATCTATGTATGTCTCTTTTAGGGTCCTCATTGTTGTCTAGGTTCTCTGGGATTGTGATTTTTGGGATGGTTTGCTTTATGATTAAGCTTATGATTGAGTACATGTGATAATTGTCTTTCTGGGTCTGGGTTACCTCACTCAAAAATGATGTTTCCTAGCTTCATTCATTTGTCTGAAAATTCAATATGTCGTTATTGTTTTTTGCTGTGTAGTACTCAATTGTGTAAATGTACCACATTTTCCTTATCCATTTTTAATTTGAAGGGCATTTCGGTTGCTTCCAGGTTCTGGTTATGACAAAACAAAGCTACTATAAACATAGTTGAGCACATGTTCTTGTGGCATGATTAAGCATCCTTTGGATACATATCCAAAAGTGGTATTACTGGGACTTGAGGAAGGATGTTTCCTAATTTTCTAAGAAATCTCCACACTGACATCCAAAGGGGCTGTAACAGCTTGCACTCCCACCAGCAATGCAGAAGTGTTCCCTTTCCCCCACAACTTCTCCAGTATAAGTTGTCATCAGTGTTTTTGATCTTGGCCATTCTTACAGGTATAAGATGGAATCTCAGAGTTGTTTTGATTTGCATTTCTCTGATGACTAAGGATGTTGAACATTTCCTTAGTGTCTTTCAGCCGTTTTAGATTCCTCTATTGAGAGTGCTCTGTTTAGTTCTGTATTCCACTTTTTATTGGATTATGTAATCATTTGGTGTCCAATTTCTTGAATTCTTTGTATATTCTAGAGGTCATACCTCTGCTGATGTGGGGCTAGTGAAGATTTTTTTCCCATTCTATAGGTTGTCATTTTGTCTTGTTGATCATGTCCTTTGCTTTACAGAAGTTTTTCAGTTTCAGGAGGTCCCATTTGTTAATTGTTTCTCTCAGTGTCTATGCTGCTGGGGTTATATTTAGGAAGTGATTTCCTGTGCCAATGCATTCAAGTGTAGTTCCCACTTTCAATTCTATAAGGTTCAGTGTGAGTGGCTTTATGTTGAGGTCTTTGATCCATTTGGACTTGAGTTTTGTGCATGGTGATAGATATGGGTCTATTTTCATTCTTCTCCTTGTTAACATCTTGTTATGCCAGCACCATTTGTTAAATATGCTTTCTTTTTCCATTTTATATATTTTGCTTCTTTGCCAAAAATCAGGTGTTCGAAGATGTGTGGATTGATACCCGGGTCTTCTGTTCAGTTCCATTGGTCCTTCTGTCTGTTCTCATGGCAATCCCAGGCTGTTTTCAGTACTGTAGCTCTGTAGTAGAGTTTGAAGTCAAGGATTGTGATGCCTCCAGAAGTTCTTTAATTGTACAGGATTGTTTTGGCCATCGTGGGTCTTTTGCTTTTCCATATGAAGTTGAGTACTATTCTTTTGAGGTCTGTGAAGAATTTTTCTGGGATTTTGATGGGCATTGCATTGAATCTGTACATTGCTTTTGGTAACTGCTATTTTTACTATGTTAATTCTATCTACCTAAGAGCATGGGAGATCTTTCCATTTTATGGTGTCTTCTTCAATTTCTTTCTTCAAAGATTTAAAGTTCTTGTCATACAAGTCTTCCCCATGTTTGGTTAGAGTTACTCTGAGATTTTTTATGCTATTTGTAGCTATTGTGAAGGGTGTTGTTTCTCTGATTTCTTTCCCAGCCCTTTTATCATCTGTGTACAGGAGGGCTACTATTTTTTTTTGTTAATCTTGTATCCTGCTATGTTACTGAAAGTGTTTATGAGTTGTAGAAATTCCTTGGTAGAATTTTGGGGATCGATTATGTAAACTATCATATCCTCAGCAAACAGTGAGAGTTTGACTTCTTCTTTTCCAATTTGTATCTCCTTGATTTCCTTTTGTTGTCTTATTGCTCTAGCTAAGACCTCAAGAACTATATCCAATAGATATTGAAAGAGTGGACAACCTTGTCACTGGGAGTTTCTTTCCATTTAGTTTGATGTTGGCTGTTGGATTGCTGTATATTGCTTTTATTATGTTTAGGCAAGTTCCCTGTATCCCTACTCTCTCCAAGACCTTTATCATGAAGACGTGATTTATTTTGTCGAAAGCTTTTTTTTTTTGGCATCTAGTGATATGATCATGTGGTTTTTAATTATCTGTTTATATAGTGGATTATGTTGACAGATTTTTGTATGTTGAACCATCTCTGCATCTCTGGGATGAAGCTGTCTTGATGAGGTGGATGATGGTTCTGTTGTGTTCTTAGATTTTATTTGTCAGTGTTTTATTTAGTACATTTGCATCAATGTTTATGAGTGAGATTAGTCTGTAATCCTCTTAGTAATGTCATTCTGTGGTTTGGGTATCAGGGTAATTGTAGTCTCATAAGAAGAGTTTGGCAATGTTCCTTCTGTTTCTATTGTGTGGAATAATTTGAGGAGTATTGTTATTAGCTATTCTTTGAATGTCTTGTAGAATTCTGAGCTGAAAACATCTGGTTCTTGGATTTTTTTGGTTGGGAGACTTTTGATGATTGCTTCTATTTCTTTAGCAGTTATAAGTTATAGGTCTGTTTAATTTGCTTATCTGGTCTTGATTTATTTTTAGTAAGTGATATTTATCCAGAAAGTTGTCCATTTCCTTTAAGTTTTTCAACTTTGTGAAGTACAGGTTTTTGTAATATGACCTGATGATTCTCTGTATTTCCTCCTAGTCTGTTGTTTTGACCTTTTTTCATTTCTGATATTGTTTATTTGGATATTCTCTCTTTGCCTTTGGGTTAGTTTGGATAAAGGTTTTCTATTTTGTTGATTTTCTTGAAGAACTAACTCTTTGTCCCATTGATTCTTTGTATTATTTTCTTTGTTTCTATTTTGTTGATTTCAGCTCTCAATTTGGTTATTTCCCGCTGTCTAGTTCTCTTAGGTGAGTTTGTTTCTTTTGTTCTAATGTTTTCAGATGTTCTGTTAATTCACTATTGTAGGTTTTTTCCAGCTTCTTTATGTAGGCATTTAGTGCTAAGAAATTTCCTCTTAATAGCACTTTCATTGTGTCCCATCAATTTGGGTATGTTGTTTAGTCATTTTCATTGAATTTTAGGAAGTCTTTAAATTCTCCCTTTATTTTTTCCTTGGCCCATTGATGATTCAGGTGAGCATTGTTTAATTACTATGTGTTTGTGGGCTTTCTGTAATTAGTATTGCTATTGACTTATAGTTTTAACTATGGTGATCTGATAAGATACATGGGATTATTTGAATTTATTTTGTATTTGTTGAGGTTTGTTTTCTTACTGAGTATGTGGTCAATTATTGAGATGGTTCCATGATGTGCTGATAAGAAAGTATATTCTTTTATGTTAGGATGGAATATTCTATAGATGTCTATTAAGTCCATTTATGTCATAACATCTGTTATTTCCCCTATTTCTCTGTTCAAATTTTTTTATCTAACTGACCTTTCCAGTGGTGAGAGGAGAGTGTTGAAGTCTCCCACTATTTATTTAATGTATGATTTAGGCCTGAATTTCTGAAAATTCAGTGTATGTGACATGAAGCAGGCAGGTGGTGCTATTTATTGGAAGCAAGGGATTCAGCAAGAGGAGAACTGGGGTGAGTAAAAGCATTGGAGGATGAAGATGAATTAAAACAAAGTGTAATGAGATATATTCATGAAAATCCCATAATAGGACTAGAAAGAGAGATTTAATGGTTAAGGGCAGTTACAATTTTTGTTAAGGATCCAGGTTCAGTTTCAAATGGTGGCTTACAATCACCTATAATCAGTTCCAAGAGATCTGAAGTTTTTATTTTATACACATAAAATAAAAATAAATACATTTAAAAAAGAAATCAAGTGGTGATTGCATTTTCTTTTAATCATAGCACTCTGGAGACAGAGGCAGGTGGATCTCTGTATGCTTGAGGCCAGCCTGGTCTACAGAGTGAGTTCCAGGACAGACAGGGTTTTTACACAGAGAAATCTTGTCTCAAAAATAAAAAAAACGAAAGAAAAATAGAAAATAAAATGCCATAGTCAAACCTGCTACTTTCTATGATGAAAACATTTATATTTATATTTTATACTTAAAAGTTAGTTGAAATGTGTATAAATGAGTAATCATTATAATTAATTATTATAATGAACAATTCTGTCAAACAACTTAAATATTCTTTAGGGCACTTAAAGCTCACAACAATGCAGTGTAATAGGTGTTTGATATGTGTGTGTGTTTTTTAAAACAGATAACACTAAAGCTAATAGCTGTGTAATTTCACCAGAGTCCTACAAAATACTCAGAAAGGTGCACATAAAAGTATGGCCCAGACATCTGACTATAGAGTTCATGCTCTTATTATAGTGTACATTATGATGTTTCAGGCTTTTGTATATTGTTCTAAGTTTCTGTTTGATCTTAAAATTCCCTTGCACTGAACCCCTCCTTTCTTGGCTCCAACGCTTTCTTGTACTTTTTGAACTGGTATTGTTTATTTTACATTAGGGTGCAGGGTTTTAATCTTACATATCCATCTCTCCATTGGGGCAGGTCTTCTTCCTCATCAAGTATTTAATTATATTTAGTAACCATTTTTTTTTACTGAATCTTTTTGTGTATATTTGTTTAAACATAATGCCCTTTAAAGAGACTGGAAATACATTGTTTCCCTGACTCTTGCTGTCATGTCTCTACTATCACATGTACCCATTTATCCCTATGCTCATCAAGGGAACCTGTTTCAGCCCAATTGCTTACGTCAGCAATGAGCCTGTGTCCTGACCATTATTACTATTATTAGTTTTTACTGCTCAGTTGCCATAGTTTCCCACATTTTTTACTCCTCTTTTTAACATTGTTATTTATAACAAACAGTCTTTGCAATATATGTGACTAATGCTCACTTCTTTTTTTTGTCATGAAAGGAAATTGAAATTTTTTTTATTTTTAATTTATTTATTTATTTAAGATTTCTGTCTCTTCCCCGCCACCGCCTCCCATTTTCCTCCCCCTCCCCCAATCAAGTTCCCCTCCCTCCTCAGCCCAAAGAGCAATCAGGGTTCCCTGCCCTGTGGGAAGTCCAAGGACCACCCACCTCCATCCAGGTCTAGTAAGGTGAGCATCCAAATTGCCTAGGCTCCCACAAAGCCAGTACGTGCAGTAGGATCAAAAACCCATTGCCATTGTTCATGAGTTCTCAGTAGTCCTCATTGTCCGCTATGTTCAGCGAGTCCGGGTTTATCCCAGGCAACTCACCAAGGCTAGCTGGCCTGGGTCTAATGCTCACTTCTATGCTGCTTGCAGAAGAAACAACTTATATATTAGGGTATTATACTTAAACCATGAAATAGGACTTCCAGTTCATGAGGCCAGTTGGATACACAAATTCATTTCCTTTATTTTCAAAAATCCCAGTAAAAGAGACTACAAAAATCATTATATTGTGTTAATCAGAAAAAATAAAATGTGAAGAAATATATGACAACATAGCAAAACAGTATAAGAACAGTAAAAGTATAACTATACACAAGTAAGATATTGCTAAAATAAATTACACAAATGTGTGTGTCTAGAGAAGAACCTCCATTGAAATGAACATACCAAATCAACTCTATGTTGCTTGTGAGACAACCACACTGCACATATCCAATTGCATTTGAAAATACAGAGAAATTTAAAGGCATGGCATGGTAAATCATAGCACACAGGAATTCTATTGGTAGTAGTCAAAATCAAATGCAAGTACACAAAAATATTGTATGATATTACCTTTAGGATATGTACATGAGGTCTACATGAAATATGAATGAATTTTGTATTGAGACATGTGTCTCATCTAATAATTCTCATTGGAGATATACGGGCAGATATTATTCAACTGGGAAACATCCCAGATGTGAAACACTTTACACCCCAATAGAATGTTGTAATATTCTATTACAAGTAATAGCCGGCACATATACAATTGATTTTTCCATATAAAACCACTAATATGGTTACAGACTATGGTAGTCTGAATGAGAATGCCTTCCATAGGTTTATATGTTTCAATATTTGATCATCAATAGGTGGAATATTTGAGAAATATAGGTAGGGGAAGTTTGTTATTGGGGGAAGACTTTGAGGTTTTGAAAGAATCAACCATTCACAGTGCCTCTTTCTGTCTCCTGCTTGGGGATGAAGATGCGAGCTCTCAGTGGTTCATGTTGCCATGCCCTTGTTCTACCATCATGGACTCTAACCCTCTGAACCCATTTTGTTTCCACAATAGAACAGTAACTAACAGACAAATATCCCAAAGATAGATTTTAAATATAGAACAGTAACTAACAGACAAATATTCCAAAGATAGATTTTAAATAACTATATGATAAAGTTACTTTTGCTCGATGAGGAAGTGGAAACCATTTTTATTTAATTTTCTTGGATTCCTTTAGTAAGGTAAAGTGTTGTATGGTAAATCTGATTGAAGTGGTCATAGGTAAGAATGTGAGCTCACAATTTATTTCTCCCACTGACTTTGTGATCTTGGGCAAGCTACTTATCATTATGGCAGTGCATCTAACTCTACATTGTAATATTAGATTTCACATGCTGTAATTATGTGTATTCAATTAGATAATAGTACCATGAATACCTTATATGTATACTCTATATATTGTTAGTGTTTTATGAATACATTAATTCTCACACTGCCAGAACAAAATTGTTCAAGTTTCATTACTGTTGCTGTGATAAAATACCCTGACAAAAAGCAAGTTAGAGGAGGAAGGCACTTTTTAAGTTATAGTGAATCAGAAAGCCAAGGCAGGAAAGCAAGTGGACACATCATATCCACAAGCAAGATCAGAAATAAATACATGCTTCCTGTTTGACTTTCTTTCTTCATTCTTATGCAGTCCAGGACCCCAAACAAGGGAATGGTACCACCATAGTGGGCTGTGCTTTTCCACTTCAATTAGTCCAATTGAGAAGAAAATTCTCCATAAGTAAGCTCACAGGTCAATCCAGTCTAGGGAACCTCTCATTGAGATTTGCATTTCAGGTGATTCTAGGTTATTACAGTTAAAACTATCATAATAAGTTAATCTGTTGTGAAATTACTCATAAACACTGAACAAATTGAAAATATGGAAAAGCTCAGCAAAGAAATATGATATGTAGAGAAGATACAAGTGAAAATTTTAGAAGTATAAAATAAATAGAATAAGGTGCTTGTTTGATCTCAGTAGCAGAATGGAGAGAATAAAGAAATCTGTCAGGGAAGTGAAAAACAGAACAACAGAGGTAACATAACCAGAACAGAGGGAAAACAATCTAAAAAGCAGCCAGACATTGAGACCTGATGGGATTGTTGGAGGAGTCTTTGGTTTTGGGTTATTCAGATGAAGTGGACACAAAGAATGTAGTGTTTCAGCAGGATATGGACAATACATGGCAGTGCTGTTGTTCCAACAACATCAGAAAATTTATTAAACTAGGTTGGATGGCCAGCATGACCCTGTTTCTTCTTTCCAAATACAGGGATTACTAGTATACACCTTTATGTCTGGTCTATTTTATGACCATTCTGGGGCTAGAACTCAGGTTGCTATGCTTGTGAAGCAAGCAGTTTTCTGAATAAGCCATTTCTCCAGCCTCAGAATACATTTTAACTGTCTATAAAATATAACAAAATAGATTATATATCCTTGCACTTAAGACAATCATCAATATATTCAAGAGACTGAAATAATATAAAATATATTCTAAACACAATGTAATTAAAACCAGATATTAATAACAGAATGATATCAGAAAAATTTCTAAACTTTAAAGCCAAATAACTTTTAAGTGATCAGCTGATCAAGCAGTCACAAAGGAGATTAAAAATACATTGAAGGATTTTTGGATTAATATGACAAGATAGACACTGCCTCCAAATAACCCAGTTGAGAAGAGTCAATGAAAGATTCCATTCCAAATAGAGGCAGGTGGAGAACTTTGGAAACTGAAAAAAAGGTAGTGATGGAACAGCAGGAATGTGTTGAAGAAGAGATGGGTCATTTGCCTCTGTTGCTTTGGCTACATTTGAGAATGTATTCCTTAGGCTGGTTTGCCTTCTCCAGCTTTAATACTTAAGAGAGGAGAGCTTAGTCCTGCCTGAACTTGATATGCCATGCTCTATTGACACCCATGGGTACTCTACCCCTTTCTGAGCAGAGACAGAGGAGGAGTGGATAGGTGGGGAGGGAAGGGAGGACCGGGGAGAGAATGGGAATAGAGGAGGAAAGAGAAACTGCAATCAGAATGAAAAAATAAATGAATACATTTAGTAAAAATAAATAAATTGATAATAAATATATGATGAATGTTGCTACAAACACCACTTAACAAAGAATTCAGCATCCTTTTAGTTGGACTGTTTTTTTTTCTTGGTGTTGAGGTTTTGTCATTTTCCATATATACCGTCAGGTATATAGGATGTGTATACTATACCCCATAGATTAGTGTACTAAATAACAATTTGTACAGAGATCCACAACTGGTCAACATGAAGAGAATAAGAGACCACAGAGGGACTAGCTCTAAAGTTGACAGCTACGTCACATCTCTTCCACAAAGACCCAAAGATCTTTACCTCAGGATCCAACAATACCACTCTTGGGAATATACCCAATAGATGCCCAGTCATACTACAAAAGCATTTGTTCAACTATGTTCATAGCAGCATTATTTATAATGGCTAGAACCTGTAAACAACCTAGATGCCCCTCAATGGAAGAATGGATAAAGAAATGTGGAATATTAGAGTATTACCCTGAAGTAAAAAACAATGACATCTTGAATTTTGCATGCAAATGGATGGAAATAGAAAACACTATCCTGAGTGAGATAACCCATACCCAAAATGATGAATATGGTATGTACTCACTCATTACTGGACTCTAGCCATAAACCAAGGACATTAAGCCTATAGTTCACAAGCCTAGAAAAGCCAAATAAGAAGGTGAACCCAAAGAAAAACATATATAGATCCTCCTGGAAATTGGAAGCAAACAAGTTTGCCGGGCAAAAGTAGGGAGCATAGGGGTGGGGGTAGGGGTGGAGATAAGGTTGGGGGAAGGGGAGAAAGGGAGAGGGAAGGGAGAAGGGAAGGTCTGGCAAGAGCTTGGGGAAGTGGGAGGGTGGAGATGGAGGAAGGGCAGATATAGAAGCAGGGAAGAAGATATCTACATTAAGGGATCCATTTTAGGGTTGGCAAGAGACTTGGCTCTAGGGGGGATCTCAGGTGTCTACGGGGGTGTCCCCAGCTATGTCCTTGGACAACAGAGTAGAGGGTGCCTGAACTGGCCTTGCCCCACTATTATACTGATGATTATCTCGAATATCACCATAGAATCTTCGTCCGGCGATGTATGGAGGTAGAGACAAAGACCCACATCAGAGCAACGGACTGAGCTTCCAAGGTCCAGTTGAAGGGCAGAAGGAGGGAGAAGATGAGCAAGGAAGTCAGGACCGCGAGGGGTTGGTCCACCAACTGAATGTCCCTGTTCTAATGGGAGCTCACCAAATCCAGCTGGACTAGGACTGAATGAGCATGTGATCAAATTGGACTCTCTGATTGTTGCTGACAATGGGGGCTGACTGAGAAGCCATTGATTAAGGCACTGGGACTTGTTTCTACTGCATGTACTGGCTTTTTGGGACCCTATTCTATATGGATGCACAGCTCCCTAGACCTAGATGTAGAGGGGAGGACCTTGGACTTCCTACAGGGCAGGATTTCCTGCCCTTTCTCAAGCAGGGAGGGGGAGGGAGGAGGGTGAGTGGGGGAACAGGAGGGGATTGGAGGAGGGGAGGAAGTGTAAATTTTTGAATAGAAAAATAAAAAAATAGAATAAAACAAACAAACAAACAAAAAAAGAAGAGAGCATGGAAAGACTTTTAAGGTCCAGAAGTGGTAGGTGATTTCAAAGAAGCAGTTTTTTTTTTAAATAAACAAGGCGTTGCACATATGAACTCCCAGAGATTGTGACAGAATACTCAACAGATGTGGAAGCTCAAGACTGGCAAAATTCCATCACAAATGGGAGGACATGAGCAAGATGTCTTATCCTTAGTTGAGGACCAATTGATATTCAGAGCTGTTGGAAAAGGGGGGGTCTGTTTTCTATAATGACTTGACCCTTGGTGTACTGATTATATTAGAGATCTGGGGATGGATTTGGGAGGCAGTAGATAAGGATGGTGAATATACTCAAGAATACATTATGACATTTTCAAAGGTTTAATAAAAATTTAAAATTCGATTTGTCTAATAGGAAATTAAGTGGAAGCCTCACCAACAAAATGAGCCATGTGAAGGACAGCATATCAGACCCTGATGACAAAGAAAAAGGATTGGAACACATACTCAAGGAAAATGAGAAATTCAAAAGAACATATGAAAAGAAAATATAGCATATTTGTGACATATAAAAATTCACAATTATATGCATAAAAGAAGAAGAATTTCAGCGAAAATAAAAAAATGGAAGATAGTACAGGGAGGATGTATATAGTTAAAGCAGATTTTATATATATGAATGAAAATATCTTTATGAAATCCATCACAATGTTTAATGAATATATCTTAAAAAAGAAAATTGACATCCATCTGAAATGTAAATTTTGCAAACATTCTTTATTTAAACAGTGCATCTATCACAAATAAAGTTCTAATCACCATATTTATCACCAAACAAATTCTTTTATTATTGTTTTTATCGAGCTATACATTATTGAATGCTCCCCTCACTTACTCCCCTCTGCTTTTATACCCTCTCCTGTGACCCCTATGCTCCCAATTTACTCAAGAGGGCTTGTCTTTTACTCCTTCCTATGTGGTTCCATGTATGTCTTGGGTCTGCTTACTGCTCCCAGAGGTGACCAAATAAATTCTATTTCAACCAGTTGTTTGAATTGATAGTTTTTAAACTGAGGGTATAGTATTTAGACATAGTACCAATAATGTGTTTTTAATCAAAGGTGTAATTTTATTGTAGGTAATTTTTTTCTGATAGTCTTTTATATTTTTACTTTTCCTTGCTGATTTCTCTCTGACTTTTGCCAATTTACTTCTTCCTTCATTTAAAAAATTCACCATTTTATATATATGCATAATGAATTTTGGCCATTTTCACCCCTAATGCCTTCTCTCATTCCCTCCCCTCTCCAACTGAAGGTCTTCTTTTTCCCAACAAATCTCCCTCCAACTTTGCTGTCTTTTTTGTGACTAACTACTTGCAGGAGCATGGGTAGGGGATTAAGTACTGAAGCACAAACAACTTATCAGTGGTTACAACCATTGATGGCCCCTGGTCCACACTGATGAGTGAGGCCTTATGAATTTCTTCCTTCCTCATCCATAGTGCATTGTTGATAGTCCCAATTTTGTGCAGGTCTTATTCAGATAGCCCACACTGCGGCTAGTTTCATGAGTGCAACAGTCTTGTAATGTCCAGAAGGCACTCTACATAATAGTTATGCTACTCTTACAAAATGAACATGTTTTCCTGGAGAGGTCTTGTTGTAGCTCACGGGGTCACACCTGCCTAAGACTATTGCAGACTCTTCTCCTCCAGCAGCTTTCCCCATGTTTCAACACGGTGAAAAGCTAGCCACCAGGGAGGAAAGTTCAAGCTCAGTTCTAGCTTGATTTCTCTTTAGTAAGCAACCAAAATATGGGGTGTCTTCAGCAACGTGGCTTTGCCCGGTGGTTCTGGTGAGCAAAAAAGAGCAGTGACCATTGCCAGTACTGTTTGTTTTAGGGCTTCTCTGGTGTCTTCCTGGTCAATGGTACATGGGGGAGTATCTTACATTTGTCACTGGTATTTTTATTAATACTGATTACTTTATTATAACTCAGTGCATTTTCAGTAATAAGACCTGTGAGGGTTTCTTTTTTCTTGTGTGTTTGTGGGTGTGTGCATGTTTGTGTGTATGTGTGCATGTATGTGCATACATCTGTCATGGAACCCATGAGACTTATTATTAGTACATCACTGATACAGTGATAATTGCTCAATCATACTTTCTTCTGATCACTTACATTTTGAAAAGTAATTGGAAAAATTTCACCCCAAGGCTTAGAAGTATACCACTTAGAATCTCAAATACTTTTTCCTTGCATTTCCACTTCCCACTAATATTTAATCTCTCCAAAACCAATACTGATTTAGTAAATGTTTCTCTAATAGTAACACTGCATTCCAGGTGCTATGAATCTAAGAAACTATCTGTCTGCTAATTTATTAACTTTGTACAACTGTATCAGGAAAGTATTTGAAGCAGTCATAGTTGCAGATGAGACCACAGAGCCACAGAATTTGAACAATTTTGCTAAGGTCATATATTTTAGCACTATCACTGTGATTGTGGACCTCATATGATCAACCTTTGTATTAGATGAGTTAATAGTAACAGTATTAAGCCTTTTCATAATTTAACTTAATCCTCAGCACTTGAAATACATTATCATCATTTCAGAGAAAATAGATTGTATAGCAAAATCCCCACATTAATGAAGTATAAACTATAAATAGTGACCAATAATGGAAATCTCAGTCTCAATCCAGAGCATCTTTTGTGGCTGAATTAATGAGTTACCCAAATGTGGTCAGGAGACAGTCCAGTAATGCTGACTCTCTGTTATGTTTTAGACCCCCCATTAATTTTCTTATTTTTAGTTTAAAAGTATAATTACTGTCATTTCACTATATGAAACAATGTATACATATATGAAATTTTACTACATCTATCCCACATTATCTTCTGTTGTCTTTCCCCCAGTTCTCTCCCCTCCTCTTTCCAAATAGTCACCTTTACACTTTCATAAATTATATGTGATGTGTGTGTGCTTAAATCTAGACTCTACATTAAAGAAAATATATCATTTTTGTCTTTCTGATTTTAATTTATTTTTTATTAGTATAATCTCTATTCATCCATTTTCATTCAAATAAATTATATCTTTATTCTTTATGGATGACTAAAACTCCATTGCACATATATACCACATTTCTTTATATGTTTATTAGTATATAGGAATATATACTGACTATGTATTTTGACTTATGAATAATGTTTCAATAAACATGGATGTGAAAGAGTCTCTGTCATGTTAGTTTTGAATAATTTGACTATATATTTGAGTATAGCTAAGCCATATGTTTTTGTGATGTTTACTCCCTCAAAAACCCTGTGAGGTGGGTCTGTTTATATTATTACATATGTTAAGGATATAAAGTTCAAAGAAGAAATGTTAATTTCTTAAGATATCCAGACTGGCCTGGTCCAATGCTCATGGCATCCTTTTGAGCATCTGTTTGAGCAGAAATAAATCAAGCAAGAAAGAAATGAAGGCTGCATATTAGTGAGAGGCCCAAGAGAGATGCTACAAGACTGTGGAAAAATTAGAAGACCATATCTTTCATATAACTTTCATGATAACCCATTTCCCAAGTTTGTCAAACATTTTTTATGTCATTTATCATAGTCTTTTTGTTTTTCATCTTAAAACACTTCTGGTCTCTTGGGCTCCTGCTCAGTACCATCCCAATGCATCAGAAGGAGGAGGGAGGAATCTTTCTTGGTTTGTCAGAGTTCCCTGATCACAGAAAGGAGAGAAAGCCACAACAGCTCTGTTTGCTTTGTCACCTCAATTTTTCATTTGCTTCCTAAGTGCTCTTCTAGCTAACATGACATCATAGAAGGACTCTGACAAGTTAAGGACATAGAAAAAAGTAAGTAGATTCTATTGTGTGCTAATTCCTCTATAAATGGTCAGTTCTTCTATAATTCATTGACTTCTACAAAGAATATCCATGTGATTATTCTTCTTTATTCCTAATAAAAACCACAAAGTCCAGTTTATAATCTCTACCTTTCCCACCTCTGTTGATGGTAATTTCTTATCTTTTGCATTAAAATTTTGTTATCATTTATTCATATTATGCTTATCTCTCTACAGTCTTATGATCTGTTTATTTTCCATATTCTAGAAATCATCACATAATCTTCTATCATTGACATTGTTATGACAAAATAAGTTCACTCTATCTACATATCACACCCTTAATCTTAGAGAAGGTCTATTCTTGCACTAAATCTAACTTTGTGATTTTCAATTGTATTTTTTTTATTCTTGAGGATTTCATACAGATATACAACAAAGTATAATCTGATCAGCCTCCATTTCCTCCTTCAGTTCCCCCATGTGCCCTTCTCCAGAACTTCACACTAGATTCTCTTTTTGATATCTGCTAAATCCAATTGGTGATATGCATGTATGAATGTGAGGCAACCAACTGGTGCATGGGAGACCAACTAGTGGGAGTGTTTGCTTTGAGCCTCTCAGACCTACAAACAGCCTAGATTTTCAAAGGTGTCAATTTTCTTGGAGATCTTTTTACATTCTCTGAAGATGACATTTCTATACAAATTCTTCATATATTCCTCTTGTGCTGTATTCCATCCCTTCAACAATCACTATATCTGTTCTGTTCATGTTATATCTTCCTTTATTTTCTGTCCAGAAGTTATATTGTCTGTGCCAATCATTAACTAAAGAAATACTGTCAGAAGGTGAACCAGACACATCAAGGCCTAAGTACTGCATGCAGACTATGACAGCTTTGGAAGAATGATAATTAAGGGAATGAATTGTGAATGATAAAGATTACTTGGGAGAGCTCAGGTGTTTTTGACAGAGAAAAGTGTATGTGCCAAGTCACTAAGTGGAATAAAACCCTGACAGGCTTAGGAAGAGAAGGCAGCCATGGATGACTAGACTATGGTAGAAAAGTGAGAAGACAATGTACTTTGAAGCTGCATTGGAGGGTTTTGAATGTGTTTTCATAAGATGGATGGTCTTGTGGTTAGTGATTTCTGCATAAATATAACTCTATAAACAATCAGATGCTAATAGGTCTGCTGTTTAGGTGGGATGAACAGAGAACAAGTGAGAAACTATGACATCAAGAAATAAAACAGACCTTATATGAGTAATGAGGAAGAAGGTAGTAGAACCAGGACAGGAGAAAGGTTGCAGCCATGAGAGATAACTGAGTAGGCAACTTAGATAGTTCTTGAGTTAGCTATGTTGGCATGTAGGGTAATAGGAAGATGAGTACAAAAACAATCTAGGAAGTGTCCAGATTGTGTTTTGGTAATATGTTACTCATTGTCATAAAAAGGTTTAGAAAAGCTTAATTCTTTTCTATACATATACTTAATACTTTCAATAACATCTGGAGAATTACATCTATTTTTGATGTACCACTACATGAGCCACTCCAGATATATAGCTCCTTTTTTGAGCATTCACCTGAGCAATAGCAGTGATGGTATGTACAGATTTTAGTGGAAGAAGTAATGAGAGGCACGTTACCAGTCCTATGAGGGGGATAGGAAAGAAACAAAAATAGATAGTGTTTAGACATGCGTAGATAGATATAGACATGCTTCCTGAACAGAGATTGAGTCAGTTGTGCTGATGGAGACTGAAGTAGGATCAGAATGGTGCAGGGAGACAAAGAATTGCACTTCAATACTATACTGACAAAAATACCACAACAAGATGTAATGTTTTGGTGAAAGCAGCAGAAGATGACAAAATAGCTTTATGTTTTGTTAAAGTGCCTTAATGTTATTGTGAATGAAACCTAAATAAAAAAGCAAGATATGATTATTTGAACTTTAGGTGATAGATCCTAAGTATAAAAAATTTGTAGTTCATATATGAAAGACTTTCTTTTTCAGATTTTTAAATATCAAGGTAGAAAATATTATATGTTGAAGATGAAGGTCTGAGACCAAAGCTGTCAAAAGCATGATGAGTGTTATATAAGGAAGATATGAAGGTAGATGGTCGTGGTTAAGGTCATGAAGATGTAGCGATTAACTTTCCATTTAAGAAGGTAGCGTGTCAGTAGAGAGATGTCAATGTCCAATGACTGATAACCTAGCATAAAAAGAGAAACACAGATCTAATATCATTAGCAGGTTATTAGAGTTTGCTTTGTGAGCTCATTCTTCCCCTGACACTTCATAGGCCCAGGCAATAGAAGACAGGGAAGAAACTTCTGGGCAGAAAACACCCAGATGTACAGCAAACTCTACTTTATTTGCCACTGTGATCTCTGTCTACCTTCCCGATGCTATGAACCTAAAAGACACTGACTGAAAAAAATCCCTTATTAATATGAACTGTCATGTGGGAATGCCAACTTTGTTCACACATCAGATTCAGAGAAAGTTTGAGGATTTGAAAGGGAAAATTCTGGCTTTGTTATTAAGATAGAAAAAGATATTTCTCTGAGTGTTTTTTTTCCTTGAACTTGATGCTAAAGGAATGACATTACTCTGGGAAAGAATCAGTCAAACTTTCAAAACCAATAGACTTTTCAGCCCCCAGGTCATCCAGGACCTACTTCATGTCCTGATGTCTAGGTGAGTTCTAGGCTTTCTTTGTAAGTGTTACATTCTGTAGGACTTGAGTGGATAGTTGCTGTAACCCTTTGATTTCTGCCTTAGTCTCTCTTTTTTACATAAAAAATTTGAATTCCTAGCTGATTTCACAGATTCTCTTTCTCAAATGTTAACTTGGAATGCGTGTCACCTGAATACTTCACAGTTTCTAAAGTCTCAAACTTCTTGTTCCACTTTTGAAAATCTATGTAATTTTTTGTTCAAAAATTTCTTCTTATTTAATTTTATGTATATGGGTGTTTTGACTGCATCTGTGTCTATGTATTAAGTGTGTGTGCCTGGTACCCATGGAAGTGGGGAAAGGGCTCTAGATTCTGTGAATCTGGTGTTACAGATAGTTCTGAGCTGCCATCTGGGTGCTGGGAATTGAACTTGTTTCTCTGGAAGAGGAGCCAGTGCTCCCAACCAGAGTCATCTTTTCAGCCCCACCCTTAACATTGTTATATCTCAGTTTCCTTGGATTAAGTAGGATTATTAGTGATAGCACCTCAGAGTTGTTCTGAAGAGTCAGTGGTACTACAAATATTTTAAAATAATGCCTCCATTGTTAATATACAGCAGATATGCAATTGTGTTGTAATATGGTTACTATTTATTTACTGTATAATTTATTTCCTCAAAAAGGAGATACCATAAAGCTTGTGTTAAATTCTCACTTTAGGGAAGCCTAAAAATCCTACTGTTTTTTATTTTAGATATTTCTTTCATTACTTCATGAAAACACATTACCTCTATGTTTTCACCATCAGCATTTATGGCTTTGATTTCTTCTTTGTGTCTTTGTACAGGACTAAAAGAAATATTGTCTTTTTAAAACCTGCTATCTCTCAGAAAATGCTTCCTAAATGGCCAGAACCATCTTTTCAGTGTCTGCAAAACATTTATTCTTCTGTGTTTCCTTGTTCATCACTCAGCTCAGTGAAGAGCCGCTATTAACTGAGTGTACTACGTGCATTGCAGGCTATCAGAGTGAATTCTCCAATCTAGATTCTTGCTGATGCTTTCGTAAGACACTTTCTTCACCTCTTGAAGAGCACTGAACAAGACTGAAAGCATGGAGCGAAGGAACCACAGTGGGCGAGTGAGTGAATTTGTGTTGCTGGGTTTCCCAGCTCCTGCGCCACTGCGGGCACTACTGTTTTTCTTTTCTCTGCTGGCCTATGTGTTGGTGCTGACTGAAAATGCACTCATCATTACAGCAATTAGAAACCACCCAACGCTCCACAAACCTATGTATTTTTTCTTGGCTAATATGTCATTCCTGGAAATTTGGTATGTCACTGTCACAATTCCTAAGATGCTTGCTGGCTTTATTGGTTCCGATCAGAACCATGGACAGCTGATTTCCTTTGAGGGTTGCATGACACAGCTCTACTTTTTCCTGGGCTTGGGTTGCACTGAATGTGTTCTTCTTGCTGTCATGGCCTATGATCGCTATGTGGCTATCTGTCATCCCCTCCATTACCCTGTCATTGTCAGTAGCCGGCTATGTGTACAGATGGCAGCTGGATCCTGGGCTGGAGGTTTTGGCATCTCCATGGTCAAAGTTTTCCTCATTTCTCGCCTTTCTTATTGTGGCCCCAACACCATCAACCACTTTTTCTGTGACGTTTCTCCATTGCTCAACCTCTCATGCACTGACATGTCCACAGCAGAACTTACAGATTTTATCCTGGCCATTTTTATACTGCTGGGACCACTCTCTGTCACTGGAGCCTCCTACATGGCCATCACTGGCGCAGTGATGCGCATCCCTTCAGCTGCTGGCCGCCATAAAGCCTTTTCGACCTGTGCCTCCCATCTTACTGTTGTGATTATCTTCTATGCAGCCAGTATCTTCATCTATGCCAGGCCTAAGGCACTCTCAGCTTTTGATACCAACAAGCTGGTCTCTGTACTCTATGCAGTCATTGTACCATTACTCAATCCCATCATATACTGCTTGCGCAACCAAGAGGTCAAAAGAGCCTTGCGACGCACTCTGCATCTGTACCACGGTCAGGATACTAGTACCAAGAAATCTGGCAGAGATGGTTAGGAAGTTGATAAGTATGGTAAAACTTGGTTTGATTTCTTTCTTTCTTTCTTTCTTTCTTTCTTTCTTTCTTTCTTTCTTTCTTCCTTTCTTCCTTTCTTCCTTTCTTCTCTTTCTTTTTCTCTGCCTTCCTTCCTTCCCTCCTCCCTCCCTCCTGCCTCTCTGTCTGTCTGTCTTTCTTTCTCTTGAAGTCTATGTTAGGAGGATTAAGTTAGGAGTCAGAGTTTCTAGTTCCTACAACTAGTCCAAAAAAGAGGCATAGATTTCAAGTCAGAAGATATATTTCTGCTGGAAAGGGCCCTAGTTTACGGTGTAAGATATGGAACAGTATTGTTTAGACAGTTGCAGGTCACACAAATCAAATGCATTAAAGGAAGCATGGTTACAAGAAGCAAAAGACACAAGCCAATAACTAGTCTGTGAAATAGCTGAAGCCCAGAAGGTGGATATTTTATTGTGGGTTTCCAAGAAAGGAGATAAGAAATCAAGACTTTTAGACAGATTTTCATGTATTCTGAGTTGTCACTGAACTTTTTATGTAAGGAAAAGAGCTTGAGAACTGCCAAGCCTCCGGCTTCAACCTCTGAAATTCTGGGACTGCAGCTATGTGATTTTGTGGGGGATGGGCCAAGACTTTGTCTTTGTTACTCAATTAGTCTACCAACTGATCTACATCACCAAACCATACTGTGAATTTTTGTGCTGGTATTTTATTATCTCTTGGACCACAGAGGTTTCTGGTTTCATTTCCAAATATCCTGAGGGCATTGAATTAGTGGCTTTTCATTTTCGGGCTGCATTTTAAGAAGACCAGCAGGGCTAGGGTTGTAGGTTAGTGAGAGGTATTTCCTACCACCTGTGAGACTGTGACCAGTTCCAGGGTTATGGGGAAACAAGAGTGAAGCCATTGAACTTGTTACATGTACTTCCCAGTGAATATGACTACAGGGTGATGAAGAGGATGAGGAAGAAGGTATAGAGGAAGAGGAGACAGGAAGTACTAGGTCCAGACTTCCTCACAAAATTCCAGTTAGTTGCGGATAAGTGGAATGATTTTGATCCTTAGGTACTGACAAAGCTTTCCTAGAATTCTTCACTTCTCCAAATGTCTGTCTTAGTATATGTTATTTTACTTAGAATTCCATAAGTTTCCATAAAACATGCACATAACTCAAATATGTTTATTTTAAAGAACTGAACTTAACCTTTTAATATAAAGAATGAATAAATAAATAGTATAATATATGTTTTCTTTCTAACTGTAGCTTGGCTCTCATCGCCAATTTTTCCTCAGTAACGGTTCCTTCATACTCTCCCAAGTCTCTGGTAACCACCATTTTATTCTAAATTTCTATGAGATCAACTTTTTCAGAGTTCATGTATGAGTAAAATCATAGTATGAACATTTGAGTAACACTGGGGAAAAACATGACCATAAAAGTACACACACACACACACACACACACACACACACACACACACACTTTGAGATATTACAGAACACACATTAGTGTACCACATAGTGCTCTCTCTATATATAATTATTGTCAATTAAAACAGAAATAATAGAAAGGAAAAACACTGGTATAATATTATATTAAGATATACATAAAGAAATTAATGTACTGTTTTATGAACCCCATTGATATCTTTTTAGAAGATTTTGTAAATTGGCATCACATCAAGTTGCACATAGGAATAACAGAAAAAGGCCATAACCATAGGTAGAGATATAGTTTATCTATAATCAGAAATCTACAGACAGGTAGAGATTCAGTTTTTCTGTCCAGGTACCCTGGACATATATGGTCTTGGCAGTGCACAGAGCTTCCCTAGAGTCAGGGAAAATGAATAAGTTAGCCTTCTGAGAAGACAAAGGTGTCTTCACCTAAGTCAACATTAGGTGAATGTGAGATACCTTTT
The DNA here is from genome assembly GCA_025134845.1 of Neodon shergylaensis. NCBI lineage: Eukaryota > Metazoa > Chordata > Mammalia > Rodentia > Cricetidae > Neodon > Neodon shergylaensis. Next base: position 46,557 of record JABTXL010009391.1, read on the forward strand.
CCAGTCTTATTGTGTCAGTGCTACAGTAATTTCCATGCAGTATAAAGAAGTACTAGATCTTGACTTCAGAGAATGTAAAAACCCATCCACAGTGGCTCCCTCTAGTATAAATGCCAGAAGAGTTTCCCATTCTTTAAAATGGTAATTGACTATGGTGAGTGATTAGAGATACCAGGTTAAATTAGGTAGGTATGAAGAAAGCTCCATAGAAAATGAGGAGCTTTATAAAATGTCAATAGGTATCATTTCCGTGTTTGTGTGTGATTCTGAAGGAAATTAATGGAATAATAGAACCTCAGTGCACAATATAACTTTACTCAAGTTTGGAGAAATTTAGACTGGTGTAGGATGGTCAGAGCATTTGACAATGACATAAAAGATATGTTTCTTGTTCTAGAAAACATTGTATTCAGCTGTGCTGTCTCTTAAGGACAAGTACTACAGAGTATAATAGTGTTTTTTTTTTTTTAGCACAATGATACAATTCTTTCATAGTATAGAGATATGCAGGCTCAGTGTTCTTTATTCTGAAAATTTAGTAAAATAGAGATAATTCTGCATTACCCAATGGCTCAATACGGAGCTTACTAAGAAGAAAGAACATTAGTAGCAAGCAGAATGGAGAAGTATTTAAATAAAGATGTATGCCTGTGTACATGAGAATTGATTAGCCTGAAGATGGGTAAGAGGTCCTACATGATGTCAACTTAAGAGCTCTTCAGTAAAGGGCAGAGTTCACTTTTAATTTCTCAGACTTTGGAAATATGTTTACTAGTTACTCTCAGGTATCTGAAGATCTGAGTCTTGTGATTTGCAACTCTAAGTTCTCAGACCTGGAACAAATGGCTAACTAAGGTGTTTTTCAGCACATCAAACCCTGGCTTCCAGGTTCTCCCAGCATCCCTCAGTTCCTACCTGTTTACAGGTTTCTGACTTGCATATCCCATGCCCTACCCTGAACTCTCTGGACTGGGCTGCCTTTTCCCCATCTGTTCTACTTCATAACCAGAAAGCACATGAATATTAACCAAATATGGGCTCACAGTCATGTATCTCTTGAACCTTTAAAATCCACAGGAAATAGGTCACAGTTAAGGAGAGAGTTCTGAGTCTTTAGTGGCAGGAGGTACATATCTATCAGATTGTACACATTTGAGACATCCAGAGCTTGCATTCTTAGGATTCTTTTACAGCAAATGTATTTCCAAGGTCTACTGTCATGTCTTTTAATTCCAATAAGATTATTGCAGCTGTGAAGCCCTCACACCTAAGGTGCTGAATCCCTTATTCTACTGCCTAAGGAACCAGAAAACGAAAAAATGGTATCAAGAAGACCTTGGGAAGTGGCCAGTGCTTCCTGCTCAACTGATCACCCTTCCTTGAGAAGGACACAGTACCCCATGCACAGTGTATCATGACAGCAACAGTCCTGCTTGTTATTAGCAGTTTTTTTACACCCACGAATTCCTAAAGAAATCATGGAAGAAAAGTAAACAAAATGGAAACCTAAACTCAAAAGGGAAGGAAGATACTACTCATTGCTATTATTGTAAACTTTTATTTTCTGCTTAAGACATTTAAGTAATTTACAAATGATACAATGTTGAATGTCACAGATTACAAATAATTATATCTCTAGTGTTTATTTAATATTTGTAAGATTTCAAAATAAAACTATGCCCTCAAAAATATCTATTGGTTCCCACCAACTTTGAATAAATTTCAAGTTCCTTAATTTTCCTTTAAGTTTCTAAGTATGGTCTCAGTGATCCCATTTGTAATTTCACATCATTCACATGGTGAAACTCTGAGAATGAACCTCATGTTGACGTTAATACTATTTTTTAAATCTTAACTTTATGATCCAATATTTTTTACTATATGCTATCATTTTATACTGAAGAGACTCAGGAACCAAAACCCAAGTCTACCTGGATAGGGAATATCTAAAATTGTAACTCATTTTTGGTTATGGAAAAATTTTAATTTTGTTCATTAAAATACTTATAGGAGGAACATTTATCAATAAATTATGACAAAATTGAGCAAAAATGTTAGTTAATAATAAAGTATTAGTTTTAGTTTCTTGTCTTTTTATTTTTATCCTAAATTTACTTACTTTATTTTATGTATGTAGATGTTTTCCTGTATATATACATACATATGTGTAGCATGTGTATGCCTGGTTCCTGTAAAGTTCAAAAGAGGTCATCAGTTTTTCTGGATCTAGAGTTTTGGATGGCATCAATTTTCATGTAGTGCTATGTACTGAACACAGGTGAAAACAGATGAGTCATATCTCCAACTTCAGATCCTGTTTTTCAACAAGTTTTGATGCCACTGAAAGTGATTTTAAAGGGAACTGAAACTGAATGAGGAATGTATGAGAACTTTATTATTTTTGAAACTTTTCTATAAATCTAAAATAGATCACAGTTAAAATGTATATTTTAAAAAGAAATGTACTGAGAATATTAGTGTAGACTGGCCATCATGTTCTTAGTAGTTGGGATGAATTGTTTCTTCTTGCTTTCCAAGTTTCCACTGAGAAATCAGCCATTGTTCTGATGGGTTCTCCTTCATCTGTGATTTGTGTTTTTCCTCTTGCAGTTCTTGACACACCTTCTTTGTTCTTTATATTTAGTGTTTATCTATGATAGGCCATGGAAATTTTCTTGTCTTGTCTGTTGTGTGTTTCTTGTGCTGTTCTATTTACTAATAGTCTATTTATACTAAATTATTTAATAGAATTAGGGCTGATTCCTACGGCTGATGAGGATGTGTTGTGAATTCCTTTTTGATCAGTAGAGTATACAGGAAACACATTACTCTTTTGTGGAAAAACTCAAACTTTTTTATGAATTAAATTTCTGTAATGCATATATTTTCTTTATCTACAAGTCTAAATGATATACACTGTGCCACAGAGCCAGGTTATGCATACATTTAAAAATAAGCTGATTAAGAAAAGAGACTTAAACTAAATAAAAATTGTACACAGTCACTACTTTATATATATATATATATTTATATATATATATATTTTAACCCTTACAAATTATACCTACTCTTGAAATCTCATCTAGATACTAGCATATGGGAGTGGATGGCTTCATGCATCACTGAGAACAAGGATCTGTGAGGATGAACTCATCATTTTCTTTTAGAAACATTCCTTAGGACAAAATTTCCTTCTCTGAGTTTTATGCCCCACAGTCACAGTTAGTAAAGTCATGTGATCCCAGCCTCTGGAGAATTAATACTAACTCGCCACATATCCGTAGACAAAGGATATGAATAAAAAAGGAAGAAAGACAGGCTAGGCCCACTTTTCACCACACTCTTACTAACATAACCTAGATTCTCAGGGATTTGGACATCTTCATGCTCCTCGTTTCTCCAGGCTCTGTCCACTGTTCCTATCAGGAGCTTTTGACTCTAGGTTGCATCTTTTGGGCTTTCACTCTTATAAAAATTCCAACACTGAATTTAGATTTTTGGATGATTTGGGGTCATATTCATAGCTGAGGTTTACAGATAACCAGGCTGTGGCAGTCTGACAGGTAGAAGGAGTTGATGCTTCCTCCTTAGCACACAGAACGTATGTTACAAAGACCCATTCAGTCACTGAATGTGTTTGAGAGTTAAGGCAATGGGCATGGCTTTCTCTTTAGAGGTAAACTTATTTGGTCATCTCTTGTATATTCTAATCTTTTTATAGTCTTTCCTGTGCTTCTGTTTAAACAAAACTTTTCTCAGTCCATTCCTGCTGATCAAATTCTGGCCAAACTTCATGTCTCAGCACAGAAAGTAATTAACATTTCTGTAGTCAACCTAAAGAAGTTTGAAAGCTGTTTTTCTGTTGTTTTGAAAAATTTTATTTTTAAGTATTCTTTGTTGACTCTGCCTTTCTAGCTTCAGTGAGGCATGGTTGACAAGTAAAAACTATTTATTTAAGGTATATACTATGATTTAGAATTTGCATACATTGTGAAATGATGACCCAATTAAAGCTAATTAACATATTCATCACCTTACCTGTGCTTTTTTGTGTGCCTCATTCACTGAAAATTTTAACTATACACTTAATTATAAACAGCAGTCAACATCCTATACGTTCAATTCTCAGAAATTATTCATCTTAGAACTGAAAAACAATCCATCCTTGGGCTAATATTTCTTTTTCCTTTCTAATGTCCCCAAGACTAACAATAACCATTCTATTTTCTGTTAGTGAATGCAAATTTTAATAATTCTGGTTTATCTCATTAAATGGACCTCTGGTTAATCTATGTTGCTGTGAGTAACTGAATATCCTTATTTTGAAAAGAGTAAATAATGCTGGAGTTGGAGATTTGACTCAGTGCTTAGGAGTGCTTGTTTTTCTACAAAGAATCAAGGTTTAGGTCTCAGCACCCACAGGACACTTATAATACTCTGTAATTCTAGTTTTAAGGGATCCAGTGCTCCTATCTGGCCTCTATGGGTACCAGGTGTGCTTGTATATATGCATATATTCATATACACATGGAGGTGAAATACTTCTATACGTAAACAATAGAATAAACAAATATAAATATTAGAGAATGTTTATTGCACAGATAAACCACAATTCCTTTTAATCTGATCATCTTTGCTTACTTTCACTGATCTATACTTAAAATTATATATTTTTTGTTTTATATTTAACTTGTATATACTTTAGTTTTTTATTTATATTTTTCTACTGATTTAAATTTAGGTTATTCTATTCTTTCTAGTTTCTTGATATACTGGTGTAAGTTTTTGTGATTTTATTCATATCACACTAATAAGTACAAATAAATCTGATTCAATATTAAATAGAACTTGAAAAGTAGACAGAGGTTCAGCTTCCTAGGTTCTTTGCAGAGCACACCAAGTTTACCCAGAACCAGAACAGGGAGATCTAAGTTGGTCCTTGGGGAGAGAGCACAAGAGAAAAAAAGAGATAAGTAAGTGCTGAATATATACCTGGTCTCTTCTTGTCTTGCAGTTGCCGTCACTACCATGCAGACCAAGTACCCGTCTGCTTCTCACAGGAGTATAAGATTCCACAGACTAGCTCTCTTTCTCAAAATCAGTGTAGATGTCTGAAAAGATTTTCATTCTCAGAGTAAAGAAGGGCAGACAATGGTTAGTGGTTGGTGATAATAAGAGTCATTGTTGGACCCAGAAGAAAGTTTCCAGAAAGGTGAGGAGAGTCTCAGTGTTTACAGCCTGTATTCTTTAAGAAGAGAAAGAATATTTGAGGGATACAAAATGGATAACAAATAGTCAGCAGATGCTTACTTAAAGTTGGGGCAATTGTGACAAATGTGCACCTTGTAGCTTGTAGGCACTGAAAATACATTTCTTATTCCAGAAGAGCTCAGTGAGTGTTGACGTTCATTAGAACAAGCAGAATTCAGGGCTGTAAAAAAGAATCAAGGAGAAGAACGAAAGGGCATTCTTCCTTAGGGTACCATGAAAGATCAGAGCATAGAAAGTCTTTGCTTCTAAACAAGGATCACACCCTTTAGGCTTAATACTAGATCATAAGTTATGAAGAAGGAATTGGATGTGCTGAAATAATAAAAACAATTCATTAAAATTAAGTTAGAGAAAATACATGAATGATCTATAATTCAGAGATATTTTTATGGATGCTGTGATTCAATTTTCTAACAAACCTTGATTTTTTTTATTCCATGAACTCTAACAGGAAAAGTGAACAAAGAAAGAGAAGAGTAACTGCTTGTGTCTATGAATACATGAGTGGAAACATGCACATGTTTATGACTGAGTAAGTATCCATGGGTCTAGTGTAACTCAATGGTAGTCACTACTAATAGGAGATGACTATGAATTGATTCTATGTTAAGTGGCTCCTATACACTGTTTTATTCAATTCTCACATCTCAAATGAGGTTGACATGTGCTTTTGTTACTTTTCACTTTATAGGACAGGAAATGGAGGGCATACTTGTTCAATGATGTAGAACACAACTACCAAGTATTGTAAAGAAGACTGAAACCTTGCCCTGACTGTAAAATCCATGATCTTAAACTGCAGGTAGGGGTGAGTATGAGGTAATTGTGTGGCTCATGACAGAAGTGCAGATTGTTACAGAGGGAGTGAGTTAACTTCAGATGTCTTCTCTGAGCTCTCTTTATCTTAATGCAAGGTCACTTGTTGAGCCTCGAGTGGGCCTCTCTGGTAGTCTGGCTAGGAAGCTAACTCCAGCTAGTCTCTTTCTTTTATTCCAGCACGTGGTGATTACAGACAGGTCTCCATGCACACCAACCACTTAATAGGGTGTTGGAGATGTGAATTCAGGTCCTCACAGTGATTACAGACAGGTTACCATGCACACCAACGATTTACAAGAGTGTTGGGGATGTGAATTCAGGTCCTCACGATTGATGGCAAGTGCAGCATCCACTGACACATCTTTGTAGCTTCTTGACATAGTTTTTACAGATGTCTCTTTTCTAAGTGGACATTTCCAATACTTATTATGATATAAAAACTTCCATAGACTCCAATTGAAGAAATTGTGGGTCAAAGAAGTAGCTAAAATATCACTAAAAATGTAAACTTTTTGAGGATTTTCTGATTGAATGCTTATCTCCATCATTCTACTTCAGGAATGAATGAAAGCTTGTTCAGTAATTTCCTAGTTGAACAGAAATAGAATCGATGTGGAGGGGGTAATGTGACTATCTTCTTTAACAAAGGTCTAGGAATGGTGCTAGCATTCCATCCACTGTCTGTAGGGAAAAATATTAGGGTGGAAGTAATTTTTTTCAAACAAAAATTCTTTATTCTGATTCCTTAAAAGATTTCTTTAAAATAGAGAAAACTCACAAAGTAAATCAATCAAGACAAGGTCCATTTTGATTATTATCAGTTTTTTTGAAAGACAAAGACACATGGGTCATTCTATACAGCTACAGTATTGGATTCTGTGAGTCTGTCACACTTAACAATATAGAGACATGAGTCTGCAGGAACTTTTTAGAGTCAATAGAATAACCTTCCAATTATATGTTCCAATTATGTTCCATCACATATAAAATAAACTGTAATTTACTATAAAATACATATGTGAATGTGTTCTTCATATTTCTATTAATTTTGAAGAGTGCAAAATGTATACAGAGACAGCTTAGATTTTTATTAATTATTTTATATTTTGAGAATTTCATATATAAGAATTTTATGTACATAATTTTCACCCCTCACTACTCCCACCCACAAAACCTAAAGAGTCCATTAGTGTGGCATGCAAGCACATGTATTCAGGGCTGACCACTTGGGATCTGATAATTATCAGGGTGTCATCAATGGAGAAAATAGTTCCCGCCTCTCAGCACCCATTGATTCTCTGAATGCCTTCATGTAGGTTTGAGACCTTGTGAAATTTTCCTCATCTGCATTGGCATGTCAACTTGTCTTCTTTAGGGAATCCTATTTGTTGAAATTTAATGAGAAACATCTCCTATCACATCTAGGAGACATTAGCAGCAGAAGGCTTCATCAGCTAGCTAGCTCTTACAATCTTTCCTCTCTTCTTCTGTGATGTTTTCTGGGATTTAGGTGTAGAGGCTACAATGTATATGTATAACTGGGATTGGGTACTACACAACCATTTTCTTTTGTGTTTTGAACAATTATGGATTTCTGTAATAGCTTCTGTCTGCTGAGAAAGGAACTTTGCTGAGATATGAGAGCCGGTCTGGTATATAAGCAACATGACCCCAGTCATACCTGAAAGTAGGGGAGAACTCAGGGACAGACAAAATTCTTCCAAGGTCTGTTAGTATATGGGGAATGGCAAAAGTGAACTTTTGATTCTGGAAAAATTTTCAAAAAAATATTTTGATGGAAATTATTTTATCACATTGAAGAAGAAAGTATTAATATAAATTTTATTATGAATCTTATTCACAAGAAGAGTGAATTACTAACTCAGTTTTTATCTGCTGCTCCAGATATTGACCTTATTTGTGGTGTTACCACAGAAGACTTCAACATCTCCCATGACCTTTGATCATGCTGGACATGAACATTACTCTGGTCAGTGAGTTCATCCTGGTGGGCTTCCCTACAGCCCCTTGGCTACAGGTTCTTCTATTCTTCCTTTTCCTTGTTGTCTATATGTTGATTATAGCAGAGAATCTTGTAATTATATTCACTGTCTGGGCAACTGGCTCCCTTCATAAGCCTATGTACTATTTCCTAAGTAGCATGTCCTTTCTAGAGATATGGTATGTCTCTGTCACAGTCCCGAAGATGCTAGATGGATTCCTCCTGCAGAGACGGCACATCTCCTTCACGGGCTGCATGACCCAGCTCTACTTCTTCATCTCACTTGCCTGCACAGAGTGTGTGCTCCTGGCAGCTATGGCCTATGACCGCTATGTGGCCATCTGCCACCCTCTCCGATATCCAGTCATTATGACCACAGTTTACTGTATACAGCTGATGGCCCTTTCTTATTTTAGTGGCTTCATGGTTTCTGTTGTCAAGGTTTATTTCATTTCACATGTTGCTTTCTGTGGCTCTAATGTCATGAACCACTTTTTCTGTGATATCTCACCAATCCTTAAATTGGCTTGCAAAGACATGTCCACAGCTGAGTTAGTAGACTTTGCTTTGGCTATTGTCATCCTTGTCATCCCACTTATTACCACTGTGCTCTCCTATATCTACATAGTGTCCACCATTCTGCGTATACCCTCCACCCAGGGAAGAAAGAAAGCCTTCTCTACTTGTGCCTCTCACCTCACTGTGGTTGTAATTTATTACACAGCCATGATTTTCATGTACGTCCGACCCAGAGCTATTGCATCTTTTAATTCCAACAAGCTCATCTCTGCTGTGTATGCAGTCCTTACACCCATGCTGAATCCTTTCATCTACTGCCTAAGAAATCAGGAAGTCAAGAATGCTATCAAGAAGACCTTGGGAGGTGGTCAGTGTTTCGTGCTTAGCTGATTTCCTTACCTTAAGAAAAAGACCTTACTTGTGTAATTTATGAGAATTATCATGGTCCTTTTATTAACAATTTCACTTCAACTTGGATTTGTAACGAAATCATAGTACAGGCAAAAATAGATAAATAAATATGGACCAAATCTTTATTTTTAATATTATTTAATAATTTAATTATTCAATAATTTAAAGATGCTATAGCTGGATAGTTATAGTGTCTTGAACTATTTTATCCTAATTGACATATAACATATAGGGACTATTGCTAGTATTTTACTCAAAATGAGTTATTTGATTCACGGAGCACTTTATGGTCACCTGGCTGATGCTACAAATTGAGAAAATGAAGTACAACGAGGTTAAATAAGTTGTCAATGGTTGAAACTAAATTAATATCAAAGCCTTTGCCTGATCCCCGGAAATCTTGCTCAAAATGCATTGAATCAGGTGCTCTCTGCATCTCTAATCTTTAGTAGTAGCTCTGGAGGACATTAGCATCAGTGATTGATTTCTATAAGAGAAAGTACAATCTAGTGATTAGTGTACACAGAGAGATGTAATGATAACTGATAGCAATGCTGTACCAATTGTACTGCTTGTAATTGCACTGAGTTATTGATGAAGCATACTGTTGGTTTAAATAATAACAATTACCATTTTATAACTCACTTCTATGTTAGCTCTGTTTTTCAAATATTTCTTTCTGTAGAGGTAAGCTCAATTGTTCAATGGTTTTATACTTTAAAAATTGATGTTTCTGAAATGTTTATCAAATGAATAATAGTTACTGTTATTGACGCAGGAGAAAGGAGAGTTGACTAGTCAGCCTTGCTTGTAACAATTTTTAATCATAGATGACAGGTTCTCAATTTTCAGTTTTTGTTTGACCTCCCTATCATAGTACAAGACCCTTTAGAGTGACAAGTAACTCCTTCTTCTGAGTCTCTACAATGCCTGTTATGTTCCTTGATATGATGAGACTATGTATTGTTTATCACTATTTCTCCATTCTGCTTCATGCTTTGTTTTACGAGCTTCTTTTTCTTTGTACACTTTAAGGAGGAAAGAGGAGTCGATTACATGGATTGGATTACCTCAACCTATTGGCCATTGGTCTCATTCAATAGTCAATCGAAAGTGTCTGCAGGAAAAGGAGGGAGGGACGGAGTAAGAAAGGAAGAGAGGGAAAGGGAAAAGGAAAGAGAGAGAGAGAGAGAGAGAGAGAGAGAGAGAGAGAATATTTAGGAAATAATTTTTACACTGGACAACATGAATTTTAACAATATGTGAAACAGCATCCCCTTACCTTTTTCTCTTTGGGTTATTTTATCAGAGTAAACACACGGCATTGTAAGGTTTGTGGAAGAACTTTCTAAATATGTTGTTCCAGATACTCTTAATCAATACCCGAGTTTCTCTATCTCCTAGATAAAACCCATTTTTAAAATTACCCCATTGGGTATAGAATAAGTGGAAAATATTGGGAGAATGGATGAACATTCCAGGTCAATATTGAGCTTAAGATGCTGGGATTAGGGATGAAAAGCTGGTAAAGTGTGGACTACAAGAGTATGAGGACCTGAGTCTGATTCTTAGAACCCATGTAAAAAAAATTGGGCATGTTGGAACATGCTTGTAATCTCATTCTGGTATGTTCTAGATACGAAAGACTTAATGGTATCTTGATTGTAATACTCTACCCTATGGATAATAATTTGGATGCAAACATGATTTCTCATTCTAGATTCTAAGTTTCTTATACATCTGCTTATGGCTCAGTTACATAAATTAATCCCGATTAATATGCATTTGATTGTCAATAACCCTATGGTGAGTCATTCCCTGTCTTAATATATAATATCTGTAATAGTTTTATTGTATTGCCTTAGGTCTGTACCTTCAAAATTTCTAGCATATATTTAAGTTTAAAATACTACATTCTTCCTATAATGTTTAAATTTTGAGTTTTATGACTAATGTGACTATCTTGGATTTTTCATATCTGTTTCGACAGTTCTCATAGACTGAGGTTAGAAAGCTTAAAACCTTCACTTATCTTTAAATGCTTGTCCTGGACTTATTATTATGTTTCAATTTAACTGAAAATTATAATTATAAAAATTTAAAGCGTATAATAGATTTGACATAGATTCACAATGCAGAATGATTAAGGTATATATAATATCTCACTGTATTTTGTTGTGAATGGAAACACAGTCTAATAGTTCAACAATTTTTCAGTACATGATGTATGTTTACTATTTGATATTGTTACTGGTCTGAATGATAAATCACTAAAGCTTATCTATTTACTAAGTCAACCTTTAGAAGGGGAAGAGCTAGTCATATGTGACAACATGGATGAACTTTGGAGACATTATGAAGAGCAAAACAAGCTAAGCCCAGGATGACAAATGATATATGGTATTAGGTGTATGTGGAATCTGTATGAGGTGTTGACTCACACACGGATTGCATGCAGGGGCAGTCAGTTGTGGGGCTTTCCTTAGCTTATGTGAATTAGGTAAGCTATATTTCTCTCGTCATTCATCAGCAACTGCAACTTTATCATCTGTGGCTGAGATAAGTGTTCTGGAGTAAAAAGATTTTCTGGCATTCAACCCAAAGGGTTCTTCTCATTCTTCATGGGAATATGGTAAGTAATAAACTCTCCTTTCACTTAATTGACTTAGAGGGGACGTTGCTATTAGAATGTTGATGATGCAGGCACCTTAGGAAAATCATTGCTTGCTCTGAACCTTTGTTTCCCTTTTACAGATCTGAAGACTTTGCCATGGATTAGGCATATGAATGCCAATATTAGTCTCTGATTCTTGTAGATGGTTTCCATGATGAAGCCAGGTGGCTGCATGGCTTTGTCATTGGAAAGCTCACATTTAAAATGGAGACAATGTTATTCATCTCAATGTCTGAGAAACGTTATGGCAAATAAATCGCACATATAATAATCCAAAAGTTTCTGAAGTATCTGAGATATCCTGGAGTGGTAATGTTTCAGTTATTAATAACTATAGCAAGCCTAAGAAGGGTGGGAAATCAACTCTGTAAGCATACATAGAACAATATCATAGGCATCTCTAATTAACAACTGGTTATAGTAGTTATTTTCTTTTAAATTACCAATTAAATTATTTTCTTTTAAATTGCCAATTTTTTACTTGATATAAAATGAAGGGTTTGAGTCAATGAATAAATTGATATATTTATATTTTTATGAAAATAAATTCTCATGTTTTCATGACAATTATAAAGACCCCATTAATTTTTATCAGCCAAATTTTTCTTAGTTTTATCACATAGAAGATCATTTAGCAGACTGAAAAAATAAATAACTGAATAATATGCAATAATCTTCAGTTTTGCCACCTGCTGTTCTCAAAGAGAGACATAAGAAGAAATAAGGTTGCAGGCTAGGGCGTACCTTGTCACATAGTTTTGAGGATCTATGTTTTTAACTTATTAATTGATCACCAGGTCTGGATCATTTCCAACTAGGTCTGGACCACATCTAATACATAAAGTCATTTCCTGTTCCATTGGCCTAATATTCAGAATCTGAAAGACCTGAATATTTTTCTTGTTCTTGTTCTTTGATCCAAAATCTAATCATAGTTGTCCCTCTAGTTCTTAGCATCCTGAAAATAGCAGGAGAGTTGGAAAAATTAAGTTAGAGGAGAGCGTGAAGTTTGCAAACTAATTGGAACAGAAATACTCTAAGCTGTTTGCTCCATATATACGTTCCTTTCCTACATTCCTCTTTCATACTCTCCTTTGCTCTGGACTCCTTTTTGTTTTCCTCTTGGATCTCTAAGAACAGATATTCCTGTTACCAATCTTCTAAAAGGAAGAGCCAAGATAATTGTTTTAAAAAGATAAGAGGGCCAATATTATGCTACCTAGAAAACAAAATCGTCAAATTTGCTTTATTCTTTTTTTATTGAAAAAAAAAATTCCTGCCTCCTCCCAGCCTCCCATTTCCCTCCCCCTCCTCCCGCCCCTCTCCCCCTCCCCCCACTCCTCTCCCCCTCCCTCTCCAGTCCAAAGAGCAGTCAGGGTTTCCTGCCCTGTGGAAAGTCCAGGGTCCTCTCCCCTCCATTCAGGTCTAAGAAGGTGAACATCCAAACTGGCTAGGCTCCCACAAAGCCAGAACATGAAGTAGGAACAAAACCCCATGCCATTGTCCTTGGCTTCTCATCAGCCCTCATTGTCCGCCATGTTCAGAGAGTCCGGTTTTATCCCATGCTTTTTCAGTCACAGTCCAGCTGGCCTTGGTTAGCTCCCAATAGATCAGCCCCACTGTCTCAGTGGATGGGTGCACCTCTCGTGGTCCTGACTTACATGCTCACGTTCTCCCTCCTTCTTTTCCTCATTGAGACTTTGCTTTATTCTTGATGCTTCCTTTTCTAGCCCTGTGTACAATTACTTATTTTTAATACTTTGAAGAAAGGAGATGACATGAGCTTTGCATTTACTGAGAGCCTAATATGTATCAAACTTCTGTGTAATTCTTTTGATCACCTCATCTACATCCTCTTTCAAGCATTATTAACACCTTGAAGAAACAGTTATTTTATCACAAAGAGGGAGGAAAATGAAGGCTTGGGACTTATCCAGTTCTAGGTTCTGCCTGGGAGAGACAGTGGGAGGAGCCAACATATAAAGCAGCCGGGGATTGTTGACAGAGAAACAGGTCAAGAGCAAGAGTGGAAGAGGACTGGGAAATACAGTGAACAGTGATAGAAAGAAATCACAATCCACAGAAAAATCTCTCCCATACTGGGCTCTAGTGGTATCAAACAAGCCCAAAAGTACGAACAAACTTTGGATTTAAATTTTTCTGATATATGCAAATTAAAGTGATGTTTCATTTTCCTAGGATCAATACCAGAAAGAGTTATCATTTTCTTGGACTCTAGACCTTGTAGTCTATTTTGTGGAGAAGAAAAAAAGCTGTGAAAGTCTTTGACTTTATAGAGAAACAACTTTCCAAGATCTAAACAGGCTCAGGTGCTGCTTTCGCTCATTCCCTTTTGGTCACCTTCTGTTTTCCAGTCACTTTCAGGAGCAAACACAAAGTTTGTGTTCACAAGGATGCCTGTCCATCAGTCTGGTAAGAAGACAACTAAACCAAAATCTCTAAACTAGACTCAAAGCACGTGACTTACTTCACCGGGGCAGCAAAGAAAAGAATCTATGAAATATGGTTTGGTGTAATACCCAGTATTAATTGAATTTCACAACTAATTTTCTTATCAAGGATCTAACACAACCCAGGGACTTTGACAGAAAATAGAGATGTCAAGGTAAGTCAAAAATGAGATAAAACTGGTATTTTCAAGTGTTCATAAATCTTATAATAATAGGAAAGCAAAACAAAATGTTACCATGTGATACTTGAAGGTGAGAAATGTTACAAAATCAGAGGTTGCAAGGAAAAACAGTAGGAAGACTGGATGGGTGTGGGAAAGGAAGTTGATGGCCATGGTTGGTTTGGTAGAGGATAATAATTGAACAAGCTCTTTCCTAGGAGTATGAGTTAGGAAGAATTTCAGGAACAAGGAAGAATATGTATTGCTATTGCTAAGAGTGACATAGCGAAGAACTTCACACTTCTCAGGAGTAGCTCAACCTTGTGTTGTTATCTAGCAAAGAAAGAATATTAGAATTTAGAGGAACATAGGACTTAGATCATAAGTGGCACGGGCAGCAATGGTAGGAGTATAGGAAGAAACAGATGGGTTTAATGCACATGTTCACATTCATATTTATATAAGGTAACCCAGACTAAATAGGAATGACATTTAGTACTCTCTTAAATAGTCAGTAGACATTCTGCCAGTATCTGTTAAGGCCTCAGAGCCATTCTCTGCATACTGTTTTTCGTCCAAATTTGGAAGTTTGTTTTTCTTATTAATCCTGCCTTCTACCCCAGATAAACTCCTCCCTTTGTAGTATTCCTCTATTTCTCATCTCACTTTCTCTAACTTCTTTGGAAAACCCAAAGCATCTTCTGGATTACCTACATAAGTTCTCTTTCTTTGACTTAGCAGGTGAGCCACTTTCTCTGAGTCAGTATTCCAATCCTACTAAGTCTTTCAAAGAGTTAAGATGTAATTAGGGCATAGCTAGTCTGTGGCTGGATCAGAGGTCTGTGTACCATAGAAGCATACATCCACAGACTCAGATGGTGTTTAATGAAGAACATTAGGAGTTAGGAGTTTTTAAATATTTTATAAACATGAAAGTTTCTCACGACAAACAATTTTAGATGATGGGAACTTTAGACTGATCATAGAAGCTCTGGACAGGAACCAGAAGCTGGATTGTCCAGAGACCTAGTGTACAACCAAATATAACAGACCTAAAAGCCCAGAAAGTCAATGAAATAATTTTTATTCTGCTATACCCCTAAATTTCTGCCTAGCTCAATCATCATCAGAGAGGCTTCCTCTGGTAGCTGTTGGAAACAGATGCAGAGGTCCACTCTTAAACATTAGGCAGAGCTCTGGAAATCCTGTAGAAGAGGTGGAGGAATGATTATAGAAGCCAGAGGACTTGAGGGCACCAGAAGAACACAGTTCACAGAATCAATTAAGCAGGGCTTATTGGGGTTCACAGAGACTGAAGCAGCAATCATGGAACCTGCAAGGGTCTGGGCTACATCTTCTGCATACATACTGTGGTTGTTTAGCTTGGGGTATTTGTGGAACTCCTAAACGTGGTACTGGGATGTCTCTGACTCTTTTATCTGCTTTTGGGATCCTTTTCCCTCTAATGGGTTGTCTCATCCAGCCTTGATATGAGGGTTTGTGCCTAGTCTTATTGCATTATGTTATGCCATGTTTGGTTGATATCACTGGGAGGCCTTCTCTTTTATGAAGGGAAAGAGAAGTGGATCTAGGGTAGGCAGGAGATGTGTGTGAAGGTTGGGAGAAATGGAGAGAAGGAGGTTATAGTCAGTATAATAAAAGAATAAATAAAAAGAGAATTTAAAAGCTCAGCTTTAGCGTAGGAGCTAGATTTTAGATGTAGAATTTGGGTAAAAAGACTTGAAAAAAATCTCCTTTATTTTAACATCAGGGTGAAGGACAATAAAGGATCAACATGTGATCAGAATTATTGGAGGAGTAGATTAGATTATTAGATATATGGAAGAAGGAATACAACATACACACTCACACACACACTCATACACACAAATATGCACGCACACACACACATACACATATTGAAAGAAAGATCAATTTTTGAATAAATACTATTGTTATATAGTAAAAACAAAGTAGAAGTGCTATAGGTTCTGGAGAGTTAGTCTTACATTATAATGCCATCACATCCCCTAGTAGTGTGTGTGAATTTAGTCACAATATTTACTCTATTACCTATAGTGTGGAACAAGTAATAGCTACCTTATTATGTTGTGGTGAGAATTAAGTGATATAACAGCTAGGAAAGAAATGGTTCATATTTTGCTGTGTGATACATCCAATTAATTATTATTGTTGTTATCAATATAGATTACACGATTTTGGAGTGACCAAAAGCTATCATGAAAAATGAAGGTAGTAAAAGCAAGGTAGAAAAACAAGGTAAATATTCAGCAAGGTGAAAATGTAGGACAGTAGTTTCATGTGGCCCTCAGCCAAATACTCACCAGAGTGATGGAGTGTGGATAGGAATCTAGGCAATGCTTGAAGCTATACAGTCCTACTAATGCTTTTAAAGTAAACAAGTAACTCAGCAATAATGGACTAATACTAGAGATGATGAAACAAGACTCAACTCCTTTTTCCACATGTGGCCAGTGTGAGAAGAGGTATTTGTCAATATGTTGTTATAAGTGAGAAAAGATGGCTCAGCGATTAAGAGCACTGCCTGATATTCCAAACCTCCTGACTTCAATTCCCAGCAACCACGTGGTTGCTCACACTCATCTGTAATGAGATCTGAAGTCCTCTGGAGGGAGAGACCTGGTCAGTAGTAATTTATGGTCCGTCGTCGTCAGCTTAGACCATGAAACCCGATATGGACAAGTTCAACAGAACCACCATATACAAGCTACACATGCATGCTTCAGCATTGCCAGGGCATAAATTTAATTTTATTTCATTCATAAGACAGTGTACAGAGAACTAATACTACATAACTCACTCTTCAGTTTTCTCCTTATTCAACTCTCTTCTCTCTGCCCCTATTATTTCCAATCAAAATCCAACTCTATCATTCAATCCCACTTCTTCACGCTATACTTTTACATTTTTGGTTTTCTTTTCTTGGTAGTCATCTCCCTTTTCAAAACCTTGCAATGGTTCATGCAGTCCAAGCTTTGTCTTCAAGGCTTTCTGAGCTCCCCAGACAAAAACAATCAGTCTCATTCTTGGATTCTCAGTGTACTCGATATTCTAATGTGATGATTATTGCAGATGACTGTTTCTTCCTCTGGGTTATTTGCTAAAGAGCTGCAATGCCTTGGCGGTTGTCAACTGCTTCCAACTACTGGGCTAAATTCATAGCAGGAGAAAGTAAAAGGTGAGTTCAATGAGTGGAAAATATCTTGTTTGATTTTTTTTCCATGCTGGCCTTGGATTCATAATCCTCTCCCTCAACCACTGAATGCTATGTTTACAGGTGTGGGCAACTACATTTGTTAAAAATTGACAATTTACACTGGGTGGTGGTGGTGCACACCTTTAATCCCAGCATTTGGGAGGCAGAGGCAGGCAGATCTCTGTGAGTTCGAGGCCAACTTGGTCTACAAGAGCTATTTCTAGGATAGACTTCAAAGCTACAGAGAAACCCTGTCTTGAAAAACCAAAAAAAAAATTACAATTTAAGATGGAAAAGACTTGGTTATTTCTGGAGAGGTAGCTATCATAGAGAGGGTGCAGAAGAAGTAGAAATAGTCAAACAGGGTTAGCAGATAGCCAGTGTCCTAAAGCAGACATAGAAGTATGATCAGTAAAGAACAAGATGGCCACTTTTAGGGAGACACGATTGATCAATTGATTCACTTTCAAAATGTGTAGGAAATAATTCAGGTAACAATACTTTATTGAGACTTTTTTTTGAAGTTCTGGGGATTAAACCCAGGTCTTCACACATGCTAACACTCAGTGAACCCCATGCCTAAACTTCTGATTTCTTAACTATCTAACTGCTCAAAACCTTCCTAAACCAGTCCAGTAAATAGCAAATGTGAGCCATGCATCAGAAGGAATGCAATGGATCCGCTCACAGTCAGGTCTCCTGCTCTTTATTACTATGACCTCATGTCTCTCTTTATTCACTCTGCTTTCACCACACTAAAGAGCTGTTTTTTGTCTCAGAAAACCTCTTCATCAGGATGCCGGGTGCCTAATGCTTTTTATGTTCTTCATGACTGTTTAATGAGTTCTGTCCTTAACTTTCTGCTTAAAATATCAGCATATTGTCACTGTCTGCACTCATGTTTTTATTCTTATTTTTTATTTTTATGTCTTGGTTAAATTTCTCCTTAGAATTTTTCCATTTCCTCTACATGCTGTATTCAGTTTTTGACTGCCTGCTTTCTTTCTTAGGATGTAGTTACTGAAGCGCACTCTGCCTGGTTTATCTATCTTGTTAACTGAGCCACTTAAATATACAGAAAGTGCTTGTCCCATATTAGGTTCTCAGTAAACAATTGTAAAACAAATGAATTTAATGCACAAAAGAGATGAGCTAGATGATTACTTTCCCGAAGTGTACTGTATTTTAGCTATCATCTTTAAAAAAATTGTTTGTCTGCTTTTTAGAAGGGTCTTGTTGTACAGCCCTGGCTGTCTTGTAACTCATGCAAACCATCCTGGATTCAAACTTGCAGTAATTCTGTATCAGTTTCCCTATTGGTGTGTGCTATCAAATCTTATTTAACTATCATAGTATTATTTCTTCACTTGTATGAGTTTTCAACCACAGGGCTCAACTATCCAGGTTTAAATAAGTAAGTCCTATTTATTAGATGGAATGGTGGGCCCTCCTCCAGTGAGATACCTGGCTCTGCATGTTTGTGACTGTCAGTCACTGGACAATAATTGCTTGTTGATTTGTTTCTCTCCTTTCAAGTCTTTAAACAGAAGAATCTGACGCATTTCAATCTTACATCGTTTTCTTTCTTTCTTTTTAGTTGTTTCTGAGACTAAGTCTCACTTTTTAGCACCAACTTTTCTGGACCTCACTTTGTAGACCGCTGGTTTTGAATTCACAGAAATCTATCTACCTCGGTTTCCTGAGCTATGAAATTAAAGGTATGTGCTGCCAAACTCCATGCCTACTTTCTCTTTTTAATATCCAGGGGAAGCAAGGCCTTAAACAAGGAATGACTATATCTTCCTTACCATTAATTATGCTATATAGTCCCTTTCCTCTAATGAATAAAGTGGCTTAGGCAGTTGAGGTCTGCTCCAGATTATAATGTCAGGAAGCAATACGTCATGGACTAGAGTTCAGATTTTCCATCTGCATGTTCCTATGGTGCGTATGTTTGCATTGCTTTGGTTTTCTAGACACTGAGTCTGTTTTCCTTGTAGACTCTTCTGTCATGTTTCTATAATGTGTCACATGATACGTTAAAATCAGACATGCTAAATGCATCTACCTACAGACATTCCTTTACTACCTTATTCATGGTGGTTCAGAACTAAGCTATGTGCTTTCTCCCTCTCTTATACCTCTTGGGTATAAAAGTCTCTTGGGAGAAGCAACTAAAATTAATTAAAGGATAATCCTTTTGGTGAAGAAAGAAGTCAAATTTGAGTTTCAATTCTCTATAGCCATTATCCCAAGTAATTTATGGTCAGTTAGAGGGGTCTTTAAAAATGGTGAAAATGAGAAATAATCAATAGACATTTAGATGATTTCACATTTCATCTCCCATTCCCTGAGTTCTGTCTTTTTTTTGGAGGAAATTTCTGTTTCCTTAAAAGTATTTTTCTCTTTAGTTCATTTTATTTGTAATTTTATGCCAGCTTCTAACTCTATTCAATTTGTAATAATGTCCTTAGACCATGTTGTCCCCTGGGGAGCCAGGACCTCTCTTTAATCCTCCTTTCTCCAATGTGCTCCTCAATTGCTATTTATTTTCAACTTGTATCTAAGGTTATAATGTCTACGGCCAAGAATTAAATAGAAATGATCAAGTGATATTTGCATCAATATTTAATTTTAACACGTGTTTGAAGAAACCATAGATTAGGTTGATAAATAAAGTTGGAATTAGATAATATGAAGTATGGTATTAGTGCACATATGTTTGTAAGTATATTCATATAATATACTTCTCTTTTCTCTACAGTTTGATTCCCTTGATTCAAGCTACTTATTGTGAACTACTGCCTAAAGCATTGAGTGGAAAATTACAGAAGTAAATAATTCACAAGTTTAAATTTTATGTTATTCCAAGTATCATGATGAACTCCCATTTCATCCTCCTCTTACATGAATCATCCCTGTGTTCAATATAGGTGCCCTATTTTGCATCACCTCCCTCTACTCTTTTAATTGTTCCTCCTACGGCAGGGCTTATGTTCAAGTGATCATTGTTTTATGTGACAATAACTCAAAAGTGTAAAACTAATGGCAAATGAAACAGTAAATTTACCTGACATAGTAAGTAAAAGAAAAAAAAAACATTATATGCCCAGGTTGCTAAGATCTATGGTACAGTAACAAATTTTGGAAAAGAAACTAAGAGAGAAGATTTCAGCCACATAAAATTATATTTTTATTACTGTCTAGTTTATTACTAACCATGGTTATTGACATTTTACTGTGTCTAAAGTATAAATTTAAATTTTTGGTGTGTATGTGAATGTAAATGTGTGTATGCATAGGAACAGAGTGCATGGAGGGGGATAATA
This sequence comes from Neodon shergylaensis, assembly GCA_025134845.1. Taxonomy (NCBI): domain Eukaryota; kingdom Metazoa; phylum Chordata; class Mammalia; order Rodentia; family Cricetidae; genus Neodon; species Neodon shergylaensis. The sequence continues at coordinate 67,452 of JABTXL010009391.1, forward strand.
GTCAAATCTTTGAATATCTACTAAATATAATATCCATAATTATGTAAATATAATTCTCTATATAAGTATATATAGTGTATTAATACAAGCCATATCAAATATGCTGAATTTTCTTTATTCTATTTTTAAAGTCACTGCTCAAAACATGGACAAAGAATCATCACTTGTGTCTTCAAAAGATGTCCAACTGATTTGCTATCCTGACCAGGAGGTTTCTTCTGTAGTAGTTGTGCTGCTTTTATTTTATCCAGATTTTGAGTTTGTCTCATTCCTGGCACTGCTGATTGAACCATCCTGGGAACATTTTCCAGTCACATGGTTTTCTGCCTAATAGCTTCTTCTAGAACCTGGTAGCACACTAACAGGAAAGTTCTCAGCCCTAGTGACATCTGCAGACCCATTCCTGACTCAGATCCAAAGACTAAAACCCTAAATATGGCCTCATGATCCCATTTCAATATTCCTGGCTGTGTGCTTTTTGTTTTAGGTGGTGTCTGTTTTTCTGGAGTCATCTTGTGACTGCGTGTGTTTCCCACATCAAACCGAGCATAGATGAAGAATTTAGAGTAATATTTTTACAATAAAAATTTCTCCAGCGTAACGGCTCTTGCTACCCATCTGAATATCACTCTTGAATGTTCTTATATTAACATTATTTTTTTTATCTTTTGGTAATGCAGCTATGTGGAAGAGAAACATCACCAACATCAGAGAGTTCATCCTCGTGGGCTTCCCTACAGCTCACTGGCTGCAAATGCTGCTCTTTTTTATCTTCCTCCTAACTTACTTGTTTGTACTTTTGGAGAATCTGGTCATCATCTTTACTGTGTGGGTCACTGGGTCCTTGCACAAACCCATGTACTATTTTCTAGGTAACATGTCCTTTCTGGAGGCCTGGTATATTTCTGTCACTGTACCTAAGATGCTGGCTGGATTCCTATTTCACCCCAATACCATTTCCTTCTTGGGATGCATGACACAGCTCTATTTCTTCATATCTCTTGCCTGTACTGAATGTGTACTTTTAGCTGCCATGGCCTATGATCGGTATGTAGCCATATGTTGGCCTCTTCGTTATCCAGTCATGATGACCACAGGGTTTTGTGTTCAGCTGACCATCAGTTCCTGGGTGAGTGGCTTCAGTATCTCCATGGCAAAGGTATACTTCATCTCCCGAGTTGCCTTTTGTGGCAATAATATCTTGAACCATTTTTTCTGTGATGTGTCACCTATCCTTAAAGTGGCCTGTATGGACTTATCTATGGCTGAGAAGGTAGATTTTGCCCTAGCCATTGTCATCCTTGTGTTTCCTCTCTCAGCCACAGTCCTTTCCTATGCCTTCATTGTCTCTACCATCCTGAATATACCCTCAGCCACTGGGCAGCGGAAGGCCTTCTCCACTTGTGCTTCTCATCTTACAGTGGTGGTCATTTTCTACACAGCTGTGATCTTCATGTACGTCCGACCTCGGGCCATTGCTTCATTTAATTCTAACAAGTTGATCTCAGCTGTCTATGCTGTCTTCACTCCCCTGCTCAACCCAATCATCTATTGCCTGAGGAACAAGGAAGTCAAAGATGCCATCAGGAAAGCCATAGGAAGTGGCAGAGCCCTGTCCTTGGGAGATTCTATTTCCTGAAGTGACTTAGATATTTATCATTTGACTTAGCCTCAGAAAACACATTTGTTGGAGAAAATTCTGTAACTGTATTCATACTGCATTAGTAGAACAATTTAAGGACATAGAAAAAGATAAAGATCCTAATAATCACAGAGAAACTTCTTTTTCTGTCAGGTCCTAATTAAATACTATTTTATAGAAACAGATTTAGTAAAAACATACATTAGCAAAAGAATTATAAAGGAATTTTATTACCTATGAAACACTCTGAATAAATAATCAGCTATTACTGAACTCTTGCTAGAGTTCTGTTGATAATATTACTGCATTCTGAATTATTCTGTTTTAAAAGTCTTTGACTCCGCAGGGGTACACAAAAAGAAGTCTCTGTGAAAAATTTTGTATGGACTACCATTCTTCGATGTGGGCTGGAGACTGGTTTTTGGTTAGTTTTAAAATTTAGTAAAATGAGAGAAGATTTTCTTTTAGCTGTAACAGGAATATTGTAAAGTAGTAATGCATTACCTTCTCACAACATAGGAGAAATGAACACACACACACATTTCTACTTTAATTATCTCCTTTAGTTGGAGCTTCTACATATGAAATGTAGATGAAATAGTGGAAGGTCAGACTATGGGAAGTTGGAAATGGCTTGGCGATTCATTAAAGCACCTTTGTTTCAGGTAAAAAAAATAACATTGACATTGATGTGAAACCAAGTGCTTTTGGTTAGGCACCCCTTGGCCTTGATAGAAGAATATTCCAAGTTTTAGAGTACATTCACATTTTAATAAGTCTCACTTTTGATTTGGAAAGGTCAATGTTCTATCCTAACAAGTTAAATATACTCTCACGCAATAATGAGACAATAGAAGAGAACTGGGTGTTGTTGGGTTCAGTGGGAATGAGATCTTCTAAGACTTTAAAAATGACAGATGGAGTGGCAGATCAGGATTGAGTCAGCGACCAGATCCAGTCAGTGATCTCCTCCAGAACAGGTACAGGGGAGTAACAGCTGAGTGAGTGAGTCAGAGTCAGCGACTGCTTAGGGTCTGGACATGAGGCTGGAACCTTTAAGGAAGTATACCTAAGCCAGGACTCAGGTGTATCTGGGCATGAGTCTAGGATCTCTCAGGAATTAGGCCTGAGCCAGGACCTCTGCCAGTCTGGGCATGAATGAACCTGTGACCTCTGAGGGAATAGGCAGGAACCAGAGATCTCAGTGGGCCCAGGAGTGAGTCTGGGACTTCCTAAGTAGTAGGCCTGAGCCAGGACCTCTGTGGGTCCAGGCATTGGTCTGGGACACTAAAGGGAATAGGCAGAAACCTGGAACTCTGTGGGTCCAAGTGTGAGTCTCAGACCTCTGAGGGTGTAAGCAGGTCCTCTGCAGGTCCAGTCACACCTGAGCCTGGGACCTCCAAGGCAGTAGACTAGAGCCAGAAGCCTTTCCAGGTCCAACTCCAATCCAGGGACTACAGCAGGAGGAAATCCAGGCAAGGATTTACAGATACAGGTCAAAGCCAGTAACCTAGGCCAAAGTTGCCCTGAAACAAGGAACTCTACCTTGGACAACAAATCTCATAGGAGTGGGACTGAATGAGCTACCTAGGACACAGAGGGCCTGAGGAAATTAGCTCCACCTGAAGCAGAAGCCAGGAGCAAATCCAGTCCCTGGAGTCAACCCAGTCCAGTGACAATGGTGCATCAGAATCGAGCTAGTGATCTGATTCAGAGTCAGTGATCTCCACTGGAACTAGAGTGGGACGGAACCAGCCCTCTAGGACAGAGAGGGAACAAGTTCCACTGGGAGCAGAAGCCAGAAGCAAATCCAGTCCCAGGAGCCAACCCAGTCCCAGGACACTGGGAGATCTGGATTGAGCCAGTGACCAAATCCAGAGTCAGTGACCTCCACTGACACAGATACAGGGGAGTAACCACTGAGTGAGTGAGCCAGAGCCAGAGACTGCTGAGTGTCTGGATGTGAATCTGGGACCTTCAAGGGAGTAAACCTAAGCCAGGACCCTGGTGGGTCTGGACATGAGTCTAGGACCTCCCAGGAACTAGACCTGAGACAGGACCTCTGCCAGTGTGGGCGTGAGTGAACCTGGGACCTCTGAGGGAATAGACAGCAACCAGAGATCTTGGTGGGCCCAGGTGTGGGTCTGGGACCTAAGAGGGAGTAGGCTTGAGCCAGGACCTCTGGGGGTCTGGCCATTGTTCTGGGACATCAAAGGGAATAGGCAGGAACCTAAAATCTTTGTGGACCTCTGAGGGAGTGAGCATGTCCTCTCTGGGTCCAGTCGCACTTGAGCCTGGGACATCCGAGGCAGTAGACCAGAGCCAGAAACTTTTCCAGGTCCAACTCCAAGTCAGGGACTTCTGCAGGAGGGGATACAGACCAGGATTTACAGAAACAGAGCAAAGCCAGTAACCTAGGCTAAAGTAGGCCAGAGATAGCAAACTCCAAGGAGGCAGAACAAAGCACAGGAGTACTGAGCTATCTCTAGAAACACAGAGTAACCAATGGGGTAACTAGAATGTGACACTGACTGTACCACAAGGAACAACCATCTGAGCTTTGGATTCACTGGCACCTAGAAGATTATTCAACAGAATCTCAGACAGCACAAACCACTCCTATTAGAGGAAAAGATGAGTAGAAAAGGTAATAACACACACAACACTGCAAAGAGCAACACAACACTTGTAAAACCCAAAGATCCTACAACAGCAAAACCTGAACGATCAAATATGGATGAAGCAGAAGAAGATGACCTAAAAATAACTTCAAGAGAATTTTTGAAACTCTTAAAGAGGAAATGAAAAATTCCCTTAAAGAAATGGAGGAAAGACAAACAAAAAGTTGGAAGACATGAGTAAATCATGTAAAGAAAACCAAGAAAAAAAATATATGAAAGAAACTATTCAGTACTTGAAAACTGAAGTAGAGACAACAAGGAAAACACAAGCCAAGGAAATTATAGAAGCAGAAATCATGAGAAAATGATAAGGAACCCCAAACACAAGCATGAACAGCAGAATACAAGAGATGGAGGAGATAATCTCAAGTGCTGAAGATACAGTAGAGGAAATAGACTTGTCAGTCAAAGAAAACATTAAATCTAACAAAAGTTTAATCCAAAATATCCAGGAAACATGGGACACCATGAAAAGGCCAAACCTAAGAGGAAGGAGAAGTTCAACTCAAAAGCACAGAAAATATATTTAACAAAATCATAGAAAAAAAAACTTTCCCAACCTAAAGAAAGATATGCCTATGAAGATACAAGAAGCTTACAGAATACCAAATATACTGGATCCAAAAAAAGTCCCCTCACCACATAATAATCAAAACACTAAAGATGCAGAGTAAAGAAAAAATATTAAGAACTGCAAAGTAATTAAATGTTTTTCCTTGAGCTCACTTTCTTATTTAGCTTCTTTAGGTTCACCAATTATATACTCCGTGACCATTATTTATGGCTAGAAACCAATTATGAGTGAGTACATCCCATGTTCATCTTTTTGGGCCTGGGTTACCTCACTCAGGATAGTGTTTTCTATTTCCATCCATTTGCATGCAAAATTTGAGAAGTCATTGTTTTTTACCGCAGCGTAGTACTCTAATGTGTATATATTCCACACTTTCTTCATCCATTCTTCCATTGAAGGGCATCTAGGTTGTTTCCAGGTTCTGGCTATTACAAATAATACTGCTATGAACATAGTTGAACAAATGCTTTTGTCATGTGATAGGGCATCTCTTAGGTATATTCCCAAGAGTGGTATTGCTGGGTCCAGGGGTAGGTTGATCCTGAATTTCCTGAGAAACCGAAACACTGATTTCCAAAGTGGTTGCACAAGATTACATTCCCACCAGCAATGGATGAGGGTACCCCTTCCTCCACAGCCTCTCCAGCAAAGGCTATCATTGGTGTTTTTGATTTTAGCCATTCTGACAGGTGTAAGATGATATCTCAAAGTTGTTTTGATTTGCATCTCCCTAATCGATAAGGAGGTTGAGCATGACCTTAAGTGTCTTTTGGCCATTTGAACTTCTGTTGAGAATTCTCTGTTCAGTTCAGTGCCCCATTTTTTAATTGGCATTTAATTAGCATTTTGAAGTCTAGTTTCTTGAGTTCTCTATAAATTTTGGAGATCAGACCTTTGTCTGTTGCAGGGTTGGTGAAGATCTTCTCCCAGTCAGTAGGTTGCCTTTTTGTCTTAGTGACAGTGTCCTTTGCTTTACAGAAGCTTCTCAGTTTTAGTAGGTCCCATTTATTCAATGCTGCCCTTAATGTCTGTACTGCTGGGGTTATACATAGAAAGTGATCTCCTGTGCCCATTTGTTGTAGGGTGCTTCCCACTTTCTCTTCTATCAGGTTCAGTGTGTTCGGACTAATATTGAGGTCTTTGATCCATTTGGACTTGACATATAATTATCCTCTTGGCTATGGGAAGTAGACAAAATTGCCGGGTAGAAAATTTGGGATCTTGGGGGTGGGGTGGGATGGGATTATCGGGGGATGGGGAGAGAAAAGTGAGAAGGGGAGGATGAGGGAAACTTGGGGAAACAGGATGATTGGGATAAATGAAGGTTGGATAGGGGAGCACGGAAGCACAATTCTTACTTAAGGGAGCCACCTTAGGGTTGGCAAGAGTCTTGAACCTAGAGTGGCTCCCAGGAGCCCAAGGCGAGGTCCCCAGTTAGTTCCTTGGGCAGCTGAGGATAGGGAACCTGAAATGACCCTATCCTATAGCAATGCTGACGAATATCTTGCATATCACCATAGAACCTTCATCTGGGGATGAATGGAGATAGTCACAGAGACCCACACTGGAGCACCGGACTGAGCTCCCAAGTTCCCAATGAGGAGCGGAAGGAGGGAGAACATGAGCAAGGAAGTCAGGACCACGAGGGGTGCACCCAACCACTGAGACAGTGTGTCTGATCTATTGGGAGCTCACCAAGGCCAGATGGAATGAGACGGAAGAAGCATGGGATAAAACCGGACTCTCTGATCATGGCGAACAATGGGGGCTGATGAGAAGCCAAGGACAATGGCCCTGGGTTTTGATCCTACTTCAAGTTCTGGCTTTGTGGGAGCCTAGCCAGTTTGGATGTTCACCTTCCTAGACATGGACGGAGCGGGGGGGGCACCTTGGACTTTCCACAGGGCAGGGAACCATGACTGCTCCTTGGACTGGAGAGGGAGGGGTAGAGGAGTGGGGGAGGGGGAGAAGGGTGGAAGGAGGGGGAGGGAAATGGGAGGCAGGGAGGAGGGGGAAACGTTTTTTTTTCTCAATAAAAAATTAATAATAAAAAAAAGGAAAAAAAAAGAACTGCAAAGTAAAAAGGCCAAGTAACATATAAAGCTAGAACTCTCAGAGTTACACCTGACTTCTCATTGGAGACAATGAAAGCTAGAAAGTCATGATTAAGCATTATATAGATATTAAGAGACTATGGGTGCCAGTCCAGACTACGACCCAGAAAAACTTTAAATCACCATAGAAGGGCAAAACAAGATATTCCATGATAAATCTGGATTTCACCAATACCTATCCACAAACTCAGCCCTACACGAAATAAGGAAAAAAAACTCCAACACAAGGAACACAGACAATTGATGGTCTCATAAGAGCAAATCCCAATGGAGGGAAAAACACACAAATTAACATCACCAACAATAACAACTAAATTAACAGGAGATAGCAATCACTGGTCATTAATATCCTTAATATACATGAACTCAACTCACATATAAAAAGGCACAGGCTAACAGATTGGATACGAAAACAGAATCCATCCTTCTGCTGCATACAAAAAACACATCTCAACCTCAAAGACAGACATCGTCTCAGAGTAAAGGGTTGGGAAAATATATACCAATCAAATGGACCTAAAAACAAGCGGGTATAGCTATCCTAACATCTAACAAAACAGACATCAAGCTAAAATCAGTCAAAAGAGACAAAGAAGGTCATTTTATATTAGTCACAGGAAATATTCATCAAGAGAAAATTTCAATACTGAACATCGATGTCCCAAATGCAAGGGCACCCTCATATGTAAAAAGAAACATGTCTAAAGCTTAAATCATACATTAAACCCTATACACTAATAGTGGGAGACTTCAACATCAGAGTTCTTAAATCAAGACCAGATAAGCAAATTAAACAGACTTATAACTGCTGAAGAAATAGAAACAATCATCAAAAGTCTCCCCCAAAAAAGCCCAGGACCAGATGGGAGCTCAGAATGTTACAAGATTTTCAAAGAAGAACTAATACCAATACTTTTCAAATTATTCCACACAATAGAAACAGAAGAAACATTGACAAACTCTTTTTATTTATTTATTGAAAATTTCTGTCTCTTCCCCGCCACTGCCTCCCATTTCCCTCCCCCTCCCCCAACCAAGTCCCCCTCCCTCATCAGCACAAAGATCAATCAGGGTCCCTGCCCTGTGGGAAGTCCAAGGACCATCCACCTCCATCCAGGTCTAGTAAGGTGAGCATCCAAACTGCCTAGGCTCCCACAAAGCCAGTACGTGCAGTAGGATCAAAAACCCATTACCATTGTTCTTGAGTTCTCAGTAGTCCTCATTGTCTGCTATGTTCAGCGAGTCCGGTTTTATCCCAGGCTTTTTCAGACCCAGGCCAGCTGGCCTTGGTGAGTTCCCAATAGAACATCCCCATTCTCTCAGTGTGTGGGTGCACCCCTCGCGGTCCTGAGTTCCTTGCTCATGCTCTCTCTCCTTCTGCTCCTGATTTGGACCTTGAGCTTTCTGTCTGGTGCTCCAATGTGGGTCTCTGTCTCTGTCTCTGTCTCCTTTCATCGACTGATGAAGGTTAATATCCAGGAGGATGCCTATATGTTTTTCTCTGGGTTCACCTTCTTATTTACCTTCTCTATGATCACTAATTATAGGCTCAATGTCCTTTATTTATGGCTAGAAACCAAATGTGAGTGAGTACATCCCATGTTCATCTTTTAGGGTCTGGCTTACCTCACTCAGGATAGTGTTTTCTATTTCCATCCATTTGCATGCAAAATTCAAGAAGTCATTGTTTTTTTACTGCTGAGTATATATTCCATACATTCTTCATCCATTCTTCCATTGAAGGGCATCTAGGTTGTTTCCAGATTCTGGCTATTACAAACATTGCTGCTATGAACATAGTTGAGCAAATACTTTTGTTGTATGATAGGGCCTCCTTTGGGTATATTCCCAAGAGTGGTATTGCTGGGTCCAGGGGTAAGTTGATCCCGAATTTCCTGAGAAACCTCCACACTGCTTTCCAAAGTGGTTGCACAAGTTTGCATTCCCACCAGCAATGGATGAGTGTACCCCTTTCTCCACAACCTCTCCAGCAAAGGCTATCATTGGTGTTTTTTATTTTCGCCATTCTGACAGGTGTAAAATGGTATCTTAAAGTTGTCTTGATTTGCATTTCCCTGATCGCTAAGGAGGATGAGCATGACCTTAAGTGTCTTTTGGCCCTTTGAACTTCTTTTGTTGAGAATTATCTGTTCAGCTCAGTGCCTCATTTTATAATTGGGTTGATTAGCCTTTTATGGTCTAGTTTCTTGAGTTCTTTATATATTTTGGAAATCAGACCTTTGTCAGTTGCGGGGTTGGTGAAGATCTTCTCCTAGTCAGTTGGTTGCCTTTTTGTCTTAGTGACAGTGTCCTTTGCTTTACAGAAGCTTCTCAGTCTCAGGAGGTCCCATTTATTCAATGAAGCCCTTAATGTCAGTGCTGCTGGGGTTATACGTAAGAAGTTGTCTCCTGTGCCAATGTGTTGTAGAGTACTTCCCACTTTCTCTTCTATCAGGTTCAGTGTGTTCAGACTGATATTGAGGTCTTTAATCCACTTGGACTTGAGTTTTGTGCATGGTGATAGATGTGGATCTATTTTCATTCTTCCACAGATTGACATCCAGTTTTGCCAGCACAATTTGTTGAAGATGCTCTCTTTTTTCCATTGTATACTTTTAGCTCTTTTATCAAAAATCAGGTGTTCTTAGGTTTGTGGGTTAAAGTCAGGGTCTTCTATTCGATTCCATTGGTCGGCTTCTCTGTTTTTATGCCAATACCAAGCTGTTTTCAATACTGTAGCTCTGTAATAGAGTTTGAAGTCAGGGATGGTAATGCCTCCAGAAGTTCCTTTATTGTATAGGATTGTTTTGGCTATCCTGTTTTTTTTTTTGTTTTTCCATATAAAGTTGATTATTGTCCTCTCAAGATCTGTGAAGAATTTTGATGGGATTTTGATGGGGATTGCATTGAATCTATAGATTGCTTTTGGTAGAATTGCCATTTTTACTATGTTGAACCTCCCAATCCAAGAGCAAGGGAGATCCTTCCATTTTCTGGTGTCCTCTTCAATTTCTTTCTTCAAAGACTTAAAGTTCTTGTCAAATAGATCTTTCACTTCCTTGGTCAGAGTTACCCCAAGATATTTTATGCTATTTGTGGCTATCGTGAAAGATGATGCTTCTCTGATTTCCCTCTCTGTTTCCTTATCCTTAGTGTATAGGAAATCAACTGATTTTTTGGAGTTGATCATTTATCCTACCACATTACTAAAGGTGTTTATCAGCTGTAGGAGTTCTTTGGTAGAGTTTTTGGGGTCGCTTATGTATACTATCATATCATCTGCAAATAACGAAAGCTTAACTTCTTCCTTTACAATACGAATCCCCTTGATTCCCTTATGTTGTCTTATTGCTATTGCTAGAACTTCCAGCACTATACTGAAGAGGTATGGAGAGAGTGGACATCCTTGTCGTGTTCCTGAGTTTAGTGTGATGGCTTTGAGTTTCTCTCCGTTTAATTTAATGTTAGCTGTCGGCTTGGTGTAAATAGTATTATATTTATGTATGACCCTTATATCCCTAATCTCTCCAAGACCTTTATCATAAAGGGGTGCTGAATTTTGTCGAATGCTTTTTCAGCATCTAATGAAATGATCATATGGTTCTTTTCTTTCAGTTTATTTATATGGTGGATTACATTGATAGATTTGTGTATGTTGAACCAGCCTTGCATCTCTGGGATGAAGCCTACTTGATCATAATGGACAATTTTTCTAATGTGTTCTTGGATTAGGTTTGCCAGTATTTTATTGAGAATTTTTGCATCTATATTCATGAGTGAGATAGGCCTGTAATTCTCTTTCTTGGTTGGGTCTTTGTGTGGTTTTGGTATCAGGGTAACTGTAGCTTCATAAAAGGAATTTGGCAATGACTCTTCTGTTTCTATATTGTGAAATACATTTAGGAGTATGGCTATTAGCTCTTCTTGAAAGTTCTGGTAGAATTCTGCATTGAAACCATCTGGTCCTGGGCTTTTTTTCGAAGGGAGATTTTTGATAACAGTTTCTAGTTCTTCACGACTAACAGGTCTATTTAGATCGTTCACCTGGTCTTGGTTTAGCTTTGGTATATGGTACTTCTCTAAAAAAATGTCCATTTCTTTTACATTTTCCAGTTTTGTGGCATACAGGCTTTTGTAATAAGATCTAATGATTCTCTGAATTTCCTCTGTGTTTGTGGTTATGTCCCCCTTTTCATTTCTGATCTTATTTATTTGCGTGTTCTCTCTCTGTCATTTAATTAGTTTGGATAGGGGTTTGTCGATCTTGTTGATTTTCTTCAAGAACCAACTCTTTGTTTCATTGATTCTTTGGACTGTTTTCTGTGTTTCTATTTTGTTGACTTCCACCCTCGGTTTGATTATTTCCAGTCTTCTACTCCTCCTCGGCACGTCTGCTTCTTTTTTTTTCTAGAGCTTTCAGGTGTGCTATTAAGTCCCCAATGTATGCTTTCTCTGTTTTCTTTAAGTGGGCACTTAGTGCTATGAACTTTCCTCTTAGCACTGCTTTCATCGTGTCCCATAGGTTTGAGTATGTTGTCTCTTTATTTTCATTAAATTCAAGGAAGACTTTAATTTCTTTCTTAATTTCTTCCTTGACCCAAGTGTGGTTCAGTAGTTGACTGTTCAGTTTCCATGAGTTTGTCAGCTTTCTGGGGGTAGCATTGTTGTTGCCTTCTAACTTTAGTCCGTGGTGATCTGATTAGACACAGGTGGACACTGATTTTTTTTGTATCTGTGGAGGTTTCCTTTGTTTCCGAGTATGTGATCAATTTTCGAGAAGGTTCCATGAGCTGCAGAGAAGAAGGTATACTCTTTCCTATTTGGGTGAGTGTTCTGTAGATGTCTGTTAAGTCCATTTGCTTTATTACCTTTAATAATTCTCTTAATTCTCTATTAGGTTTCTGTCTGATTGACCTGTCCATTGGAGAAAGAGGTGTGTTGAAGTCTCCTACGACTAGTGTGTGAGGTTTGATATCTGCCTTGAGTTCTAGTAATATTTCTTTTACATAAGTGGGTGATTTTATATTAGGGGCATAGATATTCAGGATTAAGACTTCATCCTGATGAATTGTTCCTGTTCTGATTGACTTTAGTTTGAAGTCAGTTTTGTTAGAAATTAGTATGGCCACACCTGCTTTTTTCTTAGGACCATTTGCTTGAAACACATTTTCCTAACCCTTTACTCTGAGGGTCTTTGTGGTTGAGATGTGTTTCTTGTAAACAGCAGAATGTTGGATCCTGTTTTCATATCCAGTCTCTTAGCCTGTGCCTTTTTATAGGTGAATTGAGACCATTAATATTAAGTGATATTAATGACCAGTACTTGTTTACTCCGGTTATTCTTATCGTTTTTGGTAGTAGAGTTTGTGTGTCTCCCTTCTTTGAGTTGTACTGGTGAAGGTTCGCTAGACACCTGAGTTATTGTAGGCAGTGTTGGCAATTTTGGATTCCTTGGGACGTGATTTTCCTTCTATTACTTTCTGTAGGGCTGGATTTGTGGCTACGTATTGTGTAAATTTGTTCTTATCTTGGAATGTCTTGTTTTCTCCATTGATAGTGAACAGTAGCTTGGCTAGGTATAGTAGTTTGGGTTTGCATCCATGGTCTCTTAGCTTCTGCAGTACCTTTATCCAGGACCTTCTGGCTTTCATGGTTTCCATAGAGAAGTCAGGCGTAAGTCTGATTGGTTTACCTTTATAAGTTACTTGGCCTTTTTCCTTTGCAGCTCTTAATATTCTTTCTTTAACCTGTATATTTTGTGTTTTGATTATTATATGGCAAGTGGATGTTTTTCTTTGATCCAGTCTGTTTGGTGTTCTGTATGCTTCTTGAATATTCAAAGGAATATCTTTCTTTATGTTGGGAAAGTTTTCTTCCATAATTTTGTTAAAAATATTTTCTGGTCCTTTGAGCTGTGACTCTTCTCCTTCTTCTATCCCTATTATTCTTAGGTTTGGTCTTTTTATTGTGTCCCATATTTTCTGAATTTTTTGTGACGAGTATTTGTTGGCTTTGCTGTTTTCTTTGATCAGTGTGTTTATTTTCTCTATGGTGTCCTCAGAATCTGAGGTTCTTTCTTCTATCTCTTGAATTCTATTGATTATGCTTGTTTTTGTAGACTCTGCTCGTTGACCTAGATTTTCCATATCCAGCTGGTCCTCAGTTTGTGTTTTCTTCCTTGCTTCCATTTCAGTTTTCAATTCTTGAACTGTTTCCATTACCTGTTTGATCATTTTTTTCTTGGTTTCCCAGGGTATCATGTATGTATTTATTCATTTCTTCAAACTTTTTGTTATACTTCTCATTCATTTCTATAAGGGCTTTTTTTTTTACATGTTGTTTAAGGGACTCTATTGCTTTCATAAAGTCAATTTTTTCCTCTTCTTCTGTGTTAGGGTGTTCAAGTCCTTCTGTTGTTAGATCATTGGGTTCTGGTGTTTTCATGTTGTTTTTCAGATTGTTGCGTGAGTTCTTGCCTTGGCGCCTGCCCATCTCCTCCTATCGATGCTGTCTAATGGGTCTTTTAAATCAGGATCAGGTTTCCCTGCTGGCCAGGGGCTCCGCTTACAAAATGCCCTCGTTCTGTTTCCTGGTTCCCGCTGCAGGCCAAGATCCCTTTCACCACTCAGAAGGGTCTTCAGGACCCAGACAAGGCTCCTCGTTCACCAGGGACCTCGCCAACCAAAGGCCTACCACTCTGCAGGCCAGCCACCAAAACAGAGAAACTCCCATTGTCCACTGCCCAGAGCTCCCGACCCAGCGCCCAAACAGGCTAAACTGGGTGGTCCCGCAGCCCTGTGGAAGGGAGGGGGGTGAAGGAGGCCCCTGGGCGCAAGTTGGGATGGGTCAGGGAAAGAGAGGTTCCAGCAGAGGAGGAGCCACCCCAGCAGAGGGTACCAGTCCTCGCAGACTAACCGGGGGTCAAGGGGGTTGGGGAATTCCCCCACTCTGTTTCCTGTGTCCTGCCGCGGGCCCAGAACACTCTCCCCACTCAGGAGGGTTCTCAGGGACAGGACCTCGCCTATACAAGGCCTACCCCTCTGCAGGCCAGGCCCCAAAAATCCTACTTGATTTAGTTGTAGTGGGGCGATCTGCTCTCAGTGTGGGCTTCACTGTTCCATGCTTGGACTATCTTGCATCCTCCACCGCCGGGCCTGAGCACGGGGTCTCTGCCACCGGGGCCTGCATGCGGGGTCTCCGCCGCCACCGCCGGGTCTGACAAACTCTTTTTATGAGGCTACAATTATCTTGACACCCAAACCATAGAAAGACTTTACTAAGAAAGAGAATTACAGACCAATCTCACTCATGAGCATTGAATCAAAAATACTAAAGAAAATACTGGTAAATTGAATCCAAGAACACATCAGAACCATCATCCACCATGATCAAGTCAGCTTCATCCTAAAGATGCATGGAAAGATCAACATACAAAAATCTGTCAATTTTTTTTCTTCAAAGATTTAAAGTTCTTGTCATACAAGTCTTCCACTTGTTTGGTTAGAGTTACTCTGAGATATTTTATGCTATTTGTGGCTATTGTAAAGGGTGTTGATTCTCTGATTTCTTCCCCAGCCCTTTTATCATCTGTGTACAGGAGGGCTACTGATTTTTTTTTGAGTTAATCTTGTATCCTGCCACATTACTGAAAGTGTTTATGAGTTGTAGAGTTCCTTGGTAGGATTTTGGGGATTGCTTATGTAAGCTATCATATCATCAGCAGTGAGAGTTTGACTTTTTTTCTGATTTGTATCCCCTTGATCTCCTTTTGTTGTCTTCTTGCTCTAGAAGCTAACACCTCAAGAACTATACTGAATAGATATGGAGAGAGTGGACCACCTTGTCTTGTTCCTGATTTCAGTGGAGTAACTGGGAGTTTCTCTCCATTTAGCTTGATGTTGGCCTTTGGCTTGCTGTATACTGCCTTTATTATGTTTAGGTATGTTCCTTGTATCCCTGCTGTCTCCAAAGCCTTTATCATGAAGGGATGTTGTATTTTGTCAAAAGCTTTTTTGGCATCTAATGAGATGACCATGTGCTTTCTTTTTCAATTTGATATTTTTTCTTGTTGTCAAAACTGAGGTGTTCTGCTATGAACATAGTTGAACAAATGCTTTTGTCATATGTAAGGGCATCTCTTGGGTATATTCCCAAGAGTGGTATTGCTGGGTCCAGGGGTAGGTTGATCCCGAATTTCCTGAGAAACCGAAACACTGATTTCCAAAGTGGTTGCACAAGTTTGCATTCCCACCAGCAATGGATGAGGGTACCCCTTTCTCCACAACCTCTCCAGCAAAGGCTATCATTGGTGTTTTTTATTTTCGCCATTCTGACAGGTGTAAAATGGTATCTTAAAGTTGTCTTGATTTGCATTTCCCTGATCGCTAAGGAGGATGAGCATGACCTTATGTGTCTTTTGGCCATTTGAACTTCTTCTGTTGAGAATTCTCTGTTCAGTTCAGTGCCCCATTTTTTAATTGGGTTAATTAGCATTTTAAAGTCTAGTTTCTTGAGTTCTTTATATATTTTGGAGATCAGACCATTGTCTGTTGCGGGGTTGGTGAAGATCTTCTCCCAGTCAGTAGGTTGCCTTTTTGTCTTAGTGACAGTGTCCTTGCTTTACAGAAGCTTCTCAGTTTCAGTAGGTCCCATTTATTCAATGTTGCCCTTAATGTCTGTGCCACTGGGGTTATACATAGGAAGCAATCTCTTGTGCCCATGTGTTGTAGGGTACTTCCCACTTTCTCTTCTATCAGATTCAGTGTGTTCAGATTGATATTGAGGTCTTTGATCCATTTGGACTTGAGTTTTGTGCATGGTGATAGATATGGGTCTATTTTCATTCTTCTACAGGTTGATGTCCAGTTGTGCCAGCACTATTTGTTGAAGATGCTCTCTTTCTTCCATTGTATACTTTTAGCTCCTTTATCAAAAATGAGGTGTTCATAGGCTTGTGGGTTAAAGTCAGGGTCTTCTATTTGATTCCATTGATCGACTTCTCTGTTTTTATGCCAGTACCACGCTGTTTTCATTACTGTAGCTCTGTCATAGAGTTTGAAGTCAGGGATGGTAATGGCTCCCGAAGTTCCTTTATTGTATAGGATTGTTTTGGCTATCCTGTTTTTTTTTTGTTTTTCCATATAAAGTTGATTATTGTCCTCTCAAGATCTGTGAAGAATTTTGATGGGACTTCGATGGGGATTGCATTGAATCTATAAATTGCCTTTGGTAGAATTGCCATTTTTACTATGTTGATCCTCCCAATCCAAGAGCAAGGGAGATCCTTCCATTTTCTGGTATCCTCTTCAGTTTCTTTCTTCAATGCCTCAAAGTTCTTGTCAAATAGATCTTTCACTTCCTTGGTTAGAGTTACCCCAAGATATTTTATGCTGTTTGTGGCTATCGTGAAAGGTGAAGCTTCTCTGATTTCCCTCTCTGCTTCCATATCCTTTGTGTATAAGAGGGCGACTGTTTTTTTGGAGTTGATCTTGTATCCTGCCACATTACTAAAGGTGTTTATCAGCTGTAGGAGTTCTTTGGTGGAGTTTTTGGGGTCGCTTATGTACACTATCATATCATCTGCAAATAACGAAAGTTTAACTTCTTCCTTTCCAGTTCGGATCCCCTTGATCCCCTTATGTTGTCTTATTGCTATTGCTAGAACTTCAAGCACTATATTGAAGAGATATGGAGAGAGTGGACATCCTTGTCGTGTTCCTGAGTTTAGTGGGATGGCTTTGAGTTTCTCTCCATTTAATTTGATGCTAGCTGTCAGCTTGCTGTAAATAGTTTTTATTATATTTAGGTATGCCCTTGTATCCCTAATCTCTCCAAGACTTTTATCATAAAGGGATGTTGAATTTTGTCAAATGCTTTTTTAGCATCTAATGAAATGATCATATGGTTTTTTCTTTCAGTTTATTTATATGGTGGATTACATTGATAGATTTTCGTATGTTGAACCAGCCCAGCATCTCTGGGATAAAGCCTACTTGATCATAATGGATAATTTTTCTAATGTGTTCTTGGATTTGTTTTGCCAGTATTTTGTTGAGGATTTTTGCGTCGATGTTCATTTGTAATAGCCAGAAACTGGAAACAATCTAGATGTCCTTCAATGGAAGAATGGATGAAGAAACTGTGGAATATATACACATTAGAGTACTACTCTGCGGTAAAAAACGATTTCTCGAATTTTGCATGCAAATGGATGGAAACAGAAAACACTATCCTGAGTGAGGTCACCCAGACCCAAAAAGATGAACATGGGATGTATTCACCCATAATTGCTTTCTAGCCATAAATAAAGGTCACTGAATCTGTAATTTGTGATCCTAAAGAAGCTAAATAAGAACGTGAACCCAAAGAGAAACATATAGTTATCCTCCTGGCTATGGGAAGTAGACAAGATTGCTGGGCAAAAAATGGATCTTGGGGGTGGAGCGGTATGGGGATAAGGGGAGAGGGGGAGAGAAAAGTGAGAAGGGGACGATGGGGGGAACTTGGAGAAACGGGATGATTGGGATATAGGAGGGTTGGATAGGGGAGCAGGGAAGCACATATCTTAGTTAAGGGAGCCACATTAGGGTTGGAAAGAGTCTCGAACCTAGAGTGGCTCCCAAGTGCCCCGGGCGATGTCCCCAGTTAGTTCCTTGGACAGCTGAGGATAGGGAACCTGTAATGACCCTATCCTAGAGCAATACTGATGAATATCTTGCATATCACCGTAGAACCTTCATCTGGCGATGGATGGAAATAGATACAGAAACCCACACTGGAGCACCAGACTGAGCTCCCAAGGTCCCAATGAGGGGCAGAAGGAGGGAGAACATGAGCAAGGAAGTCAGGACCATGAGGGGTGCACCCACCCACTGAGACAGTGGGGCTGATCTATTGGGAGCTCACCAAGGCCAGCTGGTCTGTGACTGAAAAAGCATGGGATAAAACCGGACTCTCTGAACATGGCGGACAATGAGGGCTGATGAGAAGCCAAGGACAATGGCACGGAGTTTTGATTTTACTTCATGTTCTGGCTTTGTGGGAGCCTAACCAGTTTGGATGTTCACCTTCCTAGACCTGGATGGAGAGGGGAGGACCTTGGATTTTCCATGGGGCAGGGAAGCCTGACTGCTCTTTGGACTGGAGAGGGAGGAGGAGAAAAGTGGGGGGGAGGGGGAGAGGGGCAGAAGGAGGGGGGCGGGAAATGGGAGGCTGGGAGGAGGCGGAAATTTTTTTTCTTTTCAATAAAAAAAACTGAGGTGTTCAAAGATGTGTAGATTGATGTCTGGGTCTTCTATTCATTTCTATTGGTTCTCCTGTCTGTTATTATGCCAATACCAGACTGTTTTCAGTACTGTAGTTCTGTAGCAGCATTTGAAGTCAGTGATTGCGATGCCTCCAGAAGTTCTTTTATTTTACAGGATTGTTTTGGCTATCCTGAATTTTTTTGCTTTTCCATATGAAGTTGTGTATCATTCTTTCTAGGTCTGTGAAGAGTTTTTCTGGAATTTTGATGGGCATTACATTGAATCTGAAGATTGCTTTTGGTATATTTTGGTAAATGTGGTACATCTACACAATGGAGTCCTATACAGCAGAAAAAAAATGACATCTTGAATTTTCCAGAAAAATGGATGGAACTAGAAAATAGTATTTTGAGTAAGGTAACTCAGGCTCAGAAAGACAATTATCATATGTACTCACTCATAGGTGGTTTTTTTATTTTATATTTTAAAAGATTTATTTATTTATTATATATACAGTATTCTCAGTATTCTGTCTGCATGTATGCCTGCCAGACAGAAGAGGGCACCAGATCTCATTACAGATGGTTGTGAGCCACCATGTGGTTGCTGAGAATTGAACTCAGGACCTTTGGAAGAGCAGGTGGTGCTCTGAACCACTGAGCCATCTCTCTAGCCCTTCATATGTGGTTTTTAAACATAAAACAAAGAAAACCAGCATACAAACCACAATCCCAGAGAACTTAGGAACTTAGACAATAATGAGGACACTAAGAGAGACATACATAGATCTGATCTACATGGGAAGTATAAAAAGACAAGATTTCCTGAGTAAATTGGGAGCATGGAGACCTTGGGTAAGGGTTGAATGGGGGATGAGAGAAGCAGGGAAGGGATCAGAGAAAAATGTAGAGCTCAATAAAAATCAATAAAGAATAGCTTTAACTAAAAAAAGACAGATGCTTTGTTTTCATCCAACATGTTGGAGCCACATTCCAAATATTTTAATTAGACTGTTGATTTGCCTTTTACTTTATTTACCTGCTGTTACAGGCCCCACAATTTTGTATTTAGTGTTATAATGCTGATGAGGTTGTTTCTATATTTATACATTTGGAGGAGTTTTATCAAATGTGGGAACATATCTCCTATCTATATTTGTTTAGTTTCTTTTGGACTGTATTGCATTTTACCTACCTACCATTCATGTCTGTTAATATTTTATTTTTACATTTATTTATCTCTAAAACAAGTACACATACATTCATAATTGTTACAAATACTGAATGACCTCTTCATTACACAAAAGCTTTGTGTCATTTTATACTTCTAACTTTAAGGCTATTTTATTGAAATATTAGTAATCTTTCCTGGGGTTTGGTGTACATTTTATCCTTTGAAAATCCATACATGTCCACAATGTATTTTGATCATATCTATCCCTCAGTTATTCCTTCCCCCACTACTTCAGGAGCCCTTTAGATTTGTGTATATAATGTGCAATCTGCAGTGACTTCAGAAGCTAGGGAAGGGGAGAGGCACCATGCGATGCTCTCAGAAGGGGAATAGTAGAACACGTGCTATGAAGGAGGAAAGTGGGGAGATGCAGGAGGAGATAGAGATGGAAGGATAGATGGAGGGGGACATTAGTTAGCTATTGAAGATGGAGGTAGAATGGAAGAAAGAAGAGATAAGTAACACAGCAGTGTTTGAAAAGCGATAGAAAACATTTTATATATTTTACTTAAAAATACACATACACATAATATATACAGAGCTTAATAGCTAAAATGAGATCATTCCTGGTTCTAATCCAGGGACTGGGATGCTTTGAACAAAAGGTAACTTTGACAAAAGACAGCCCTATACTACTGACTATTACTAAAAAAAAGATCTGATATGTAAAAAATTAAGAAGCCTTTAAATGAAACAAAGAAAATGACTTGATATCATTGAATCTACGTTAATTCACTCTTATACTCTTCAGGCCTGTTCAGTCTAAATACAACCAAGCAGTCAGAACAAAGGTACTCTTTATAGCCTGTTGTCTTGTGGCCCTGACAGCCTAACTGTTCTTGTAGGAAGATACTTGCTGCTAGTGGAATACATGGTGAAGTGGTACAGGATGAAGCTCAAGAGACAGCTCTGTACTATTTCATTCTGATTTCCCTGACACCACTTAACCTATTATTGGAAAAGCCTTTCAGTTCCCCTTTCATTAATAAGAGATCAAAATGATAGCCACTTATGCTAAAACTTGCCATGTCTGTGACTTGCATGAATGTCACATGTACTAGTAACATTTCACTCTTGATTGATTTTCTTTCTCCTTCATCTCATTTAAAACTTATCAACACCTACAAGTGTTTTTATAAAAAGCTTATAATGACCAAAGAGTCAGTAGAATTAAAATTACTTTAATGATAAAATTCATACAAATAATTTTTTCAGTAGTAGAATTAAAAAGAGGTACATGTGTAAAATTTAGTAATAAATGTGGTAAAGTAATATATATATATGTATATATATACATATATATATATTCATCTAAAAATAAAATTGATACAATGAACACATAATTGGAGAATTTCAACAAATTATACTAGAAAAAAACCCAAAGGCTTCTTTGTCATAATTTTAAATACCAGCTAAAATAATTTAACAGTATTCAAGACTTTTCTGATAAACATCACTTTTGAATATTTTACTAGAGAACCAATAAAAAGAATGCAAATTTATATTTTTCTTTCAATATGGGAGTAATGATGTTGAGATGCCTGCTGGTATAGTTCACTTTGCTGCCATATGCAGAGGAAAGGCAGGTACAGTAGGCCTATTGCATCATTCTGAGACTTAGAACATACAAAACTTTTGTTGTTCAGGGAAGAATTGGAAAATAGTATCATAGATATCAAACAATTAACAAAATCAACAAAATAAAATTTCCGAAAGTGTAGGGGAGGCCCAGCCCAATGGGGGGCATGTTCGCCTCGGGCTAATGTTTACGTATAAATCTGGCGGGCGTGAGCAGCGCCGGTCCTTTTCTTGTATTTCCTGCCCATCGCTGGATCTCTGGTGTTGTAAGCTATCCCTTCATTAAAATTTGCTGTTTCATATTAAGCTAACCTGGTTATTACGCCACATACACAAAAGCATCTCATAGTGTGAAAATGTAATAAATTACTGTTATAGCCAAGTGGAGCCCCAGGGAACAGCTTGCTTGCATACTTCTTTAAGACCTCAATATTTAAAGAAATCCTCTTGAGAAAAGGATTGAGATGAGGGTTGGTGTTTGGAGATTGCCTGTCCACACCCACCAACAGCAAAAAAAGCTGGTGATGGGATCTACTTTTAAGTATTTATTTCATGTCAAGAGATGCAGATATATGGAATGTTAGAATTAATAAGGTAGTGCTATTACCTGAAAAATCATAGAGTCACGTGAGGGTCAGATATTTCTGCACATATATTCAAGAATACATAATTAATGCACATATTAAAGTTTACCAAACTGTTGTAGTAGGGAGCAGTGGGCTACTTTCCGCCACCCGGCTAGCTTTACCAGAAATAATTACAGGGAAACTGTATTCTTTTAAACACCGTTTGGCCCATTAGCTCTAGCCTCTTATTGGCTAGCTCTTACATATTAATCTAACCCATTTCTAATAATCTGTGTAGCTCACGAGCTGGCTTACCAGGAAAGATCTTAACCTGCGTCTGCCTGGAGTGGGAGAATCATGGCGACTACCTGACTCAGCTTCTTTCTCCCACCATTCTGTTCTGTTTACTCCACCTATCTAAATTCTACCCTATCAGAAGCCAAGCAGTTTCTTTATTTTTTTTATTTATTTATTTTCTTTTTTTTTTAAATTTTTTTATTGAGAAAAAGAAAAAAAAGTTTCCGCCTCCTCCCAGCCTCCCATTTCCCGCCCCCTCCTCCCACCCTTCTCCCCCTCCCCCCACTCCTCTCCCCCTCCCTCTCCAGTCCAAAGAGCAGTCAGGGTTCCCTTCCCTGTGGAAAGTCCAAGGTCCTCCCTCCTCCGTCCATGTCTAGGAAGGTGAACATCCAAACTGGCTAGGCTCCCACAAAGCCAGAACTTGAAGTAGGATCAAAACCCAGGGCCATTGTCTTTGGCTTCTCATCAGCCCCCATTGTTCGCCATGTTCAGAGAGTCCGGTTTTATCCCATGCTTTTTCCGTCACAGTCCAGCTGGCTTGGTGAGCTCCCAATAAATCAGACACACTGTCTCAGTGGTTGGGTGCACCCCTCGTGGTCCCGGCTTCCTTGCTCATGTTCTCCCCCCTTCCGCTCCTCATTGGGAACTTGGGGGCTCAGTCCGGTGCTCCAGTGTGGGTCTGTGACTTTCTCCATCCATCACCAGATGAAGGTTCTATGGTGATATGCAAGATATTCGTCAGCATTGCTATAGGATAGGGTCATTTCAGGTTCCCTATCCTCAGCTGCCCAAGGAACTAACTGGGGACCTCGCCTTGGGCTCCTGGGAGCCACTCTAGGTTCAAGTCTCTTGCCAACCCTAAGGTGGCTCCCTTAACTAAGAGTTGTGCTTCCGTGCTCCCCTATCCAACCTTCCTTTATCCCAATCCTCCTGTTTCCCCAAGTTTCGCTCATCCTCCCCTTCTCAGTTATCTCTCCCCATCCCCCATTACCCCCATCCCACCCCACCCCCAAGATCCCAAATTTTCTCCCTGGCAATTTTGTCTACTTCCCATAGCCAAGAGGATGATTATATGTTTTTCCTTGGGTTCACCTTCTTATTTAGCTTCTTTAGGTTCACCAATTATATACTCCATGACCATTATTTATGGCTAGAAACCAATTATGAGTGAGTACATCCCATGTTCATCTTTTTGGGTCTGGGTTACCTCACTCAGGATAGTGTTTTCTATTTCCATCCATTTGCATGCAAAATTCGAGAAGTCATTGTTTTTTACCGCAGCGTAGTACTCTAATGTGTATATATTCCACACTTTCTTCATCCATTCTTCCATTGAAGGGCATCTAGGTTGTTTCCAGGTTCTGGCTATTACAAATAATACTGCTATGAACATAGTTGAACAAATGCTTTTGTCATGTGATAGGGCATCTCTTGGGTATATTCCCAAGAGTGGTATTGCTGAGTCCAGGGGTAGGTTGATCCCGAATTTCCTGAGAAACCGAAACACTGATATCCAAAGTGGTTGCACAAGATTGCATTCCCACCAGCAATGGATGAGGGTATCCCTTCCTCCACAACCTCTCCAGCAAAGGCTATCATTGGTGTTTTTGATTTTAGCCATTCTGACAGGTGTAAGATGCAAATCTCAAAGTTGTTTTGATTTGCATCTCCCTAATCGATAAGGAGGCTGAGCATGACCTTAAGTGTCTTTTGGCCATTTGAACTTCTTCTGTTGAGAATTCTCTGTTCAGTTCAGTGCCCCATTTTTTTAATTGGGTTAATTAGCATTTTGAAGTCTAGTTTCTTGAGTTCTCTATAAATTTTGGAGATCAGACCTTTGTCTGTTGCAGGGTTGGTGAAGATCTTCTCCCAGTCAGTAGATTGTCTTTTTGTCTTAGTGACAGTGTCCTTTGCTTTACAGAAGCTTCTCAGTTTTAGTAGGTCCCATTTATTCAATGTTGCCCTTAAAGTCTGTGCTGCTGGGGTTATACATAGGAAGCAATCTCCTGTGCCCATCTGTTGTAGGGTGCTTCCCACTTTCTCTTCTATCAGGTTCAGTGTGTTCGTACTGATATTGAGGTCTTTGATCCATTTGGACTTGAGTTTTGTGCATGGTGATAGATATGGGTCTATTTTCATTCTTCTACAGGTTGATATCCAGTTGTGCCAGCACAATTTGTTGAAGATGCTTTCTTTCCTCCATTGTATACTTTTAGCTCCTTTATCGAAAATGAGGTGATCATAGGTTTGTGGGTTAAAATTTGGGTCTTCTATTCGATTCCATTGATCGGCTTCTCCGTTTTTATGCCAGTACCACACTGTTTTCATTACTGTAGCTCTGTAATAAAGTTTGAAGTCGGGGATGGTAATGCCTCCAGAAGATCCTTTATGGTATAGGATTGTTTTGGCTATCCTGGGTTTTTTGTTTTTCCATATAAAGTTGATTATTGTCCTTTCAAGATCTGTGAAGAATTTTGCTGGGATCTTGATGGGGATTGCATTGAATCTATAAATTGCCTTTGGTAGAATTGCCATTTTTACTATGTTGATTCTCCCAATTCAAGAGCAAGGGACGTCCTTCCATTTTCTGGTATTCTCTTCAATTTCTTTCTTCAATGCCTTAAAGTTCTTGTCAAATAGGTCTTTCACTTCCTTGATTAGAGTTACCCCAAGATATTTTATGCTGTTTGTGGCTATCGTGAAAGATGAAGCTTCTCTGATTTCCCTCTCTGCTTCCATATCCTTTGTGTATAAGAGGGCGACTGATTTTTTGGAGTTGATCTTGTGTCCTGCCACATTACTAAAGGTGTTTATCAGCTGTAGGAGTTCTTTGTTGGAGTTTTTGGGGTCGCTTATGTATACTATCATATCATCTGCAAATAATGAAAGTTTAACTTCTTCTTTTCCAATTCAAATCCCCTTGATCCCCTTATGTTGTCTTATTGCTATTGCTAGAACTTCAAGCACTATATTGAAGAGATATGGTGAGAGTGGACAGCCTTGTCATGTTCCTGAGTTTAGTGGGATGGCTTTGAGTTTCTCTTCGTTTAATTTGATGCTAGCTGTCGGCTTGCTATATATAGCTTTTATTATATTTAGGTATGACCCTTGTATCCCTAATCTCTCCAAGACTTTTATCATAAAGGGATGTTGAATTTTGTCAAATGCTTTTCAGCATCTAATGAAATGATCATATGGTTTTTTCTTTCAGTTTATTTATATGATGAATTACATTGTTAGATTTTCGTATGTTGAACCAGCCCTGCATCTCTGGGATAAAGCCTACTTGATCATAATGGATAATTTTTCTAATGTGTTCTTGGATTTGTTTTGCCAGTATTTTGTTGAGGATTTTTGCGTCACTGTTCATGAGTGAGATTGGCCTGTAATTCTCTTTCCTGGTAGAGTCTTTGTGTGGTTTTGGTATCAGAGTAACTGTAGCTTCATAAAAGGAATTTGGTAATGACTCTTCTGTTTATATATTGTGAAATACATTAAGGAGTATAGGTATGAGGTCTTCTTGGAAGTTCTGGTAGAATTCCGCATTGAAGCCATCTGGTCCTGGGCTCTTTTTGGTAGGGAGGTTTTTGATAACAGATTCTAGTTCTTCGCGACTAACAGGTCTATTTAGATTGTTCACCTGGTCCTGGTTTAACTTTGGTATATGGTATTTATCTAAAAAAGTGTCCATTTCTTTTACATTTTCCAGTTTTGTGGCATACAGGCTTTTGTAGTAAGATCTGATGATTTTCTGAATTTCCTGTGTCTGTGGTTATGTCCCCCTTTTCATTTCGGATCTTATTAATTTGCATATTCTCTCTCTGCCGTTTATTTAGTTTGGATATGGGTTTATCAATCTTGTTGATTTTCTCCAGGAACCAGCTTTTTGTTTCATTGATTCTTTGGATTGTTTTCTGCGTTTCTAATTTGTTGATTTCAGCCCTCAGTTTGATTATTTCCAGTCTTCTACTCCTCCTAGGTGAGTCTGCTTCTTTTTTTTCTAGAGCTTTCAGGTGGGCTGTTAAGTCTCCAATGTGTGCTTTCTCTGTTTTCTTTAAGTGGGCACTTAGTGCTATGAACTTTCCTCTCAGGACTGCTTTCATAGTGTCCCATAAGTTTGAGTATGTTGTTTCTTTATTTTCATTGAATTCAAGGAAGACTTTAATTTCTCTCTTTATTTCTTCCTTGATCCAGGTGTGGTTCAGTAGTTGACTGTTCAGTTTCCATGAGTTTGTAGGCTTTCTGAGGGTAGCATTGTTGTTGAATTCTAACTTTAATCCATGGTGATCTGATAAGACACAGGTGGTTACTAATATTTTTTTGTAACTGTGGAAGTTTGCTTTGTTACCGAGTATGTGGTCAATTTTCGAGAAGGTTCCATGAGCTGCAGAGAAGAAAGTATATTCTTTCCTATTTGGGTGGAATATTCTATAGATGTCTGTTAAGTCCAATTTATTCATTACCTCCTTTAATTCTCTAATTTCTCTGTTAGGTTTTTGTCGGATTGACCTGTCCATTGGTGAGAGAGGAGTGTTGAAGTCTCCTACCATTAGTGTGTGCAGTTTGATGGCTGCTTTGAGTTTTAGTAATGTTTCTTTTACGTACGTGGGTGCTTTTAAATTAGGGGCATAGATATTTAGGACTGAGACTTCATCCTGTTGAATTGTTCCTGTTATGAGTATAAAATGTCCCTCTCCATCTCTTCTGATTGATTTAAGTTTGAAGTCAAATTTGTTAGAAATTAGTATGGCCACACCTGCTTGTTTCTTAGGTCCATTTGCTTGATAAGCCTTTTCCCAGCCCTTTACTCTGAGTAGGTGCCTGTCTTTGTGTTTGATATGTGTTTCTTTAAACAGCAGAATGTTGGATCCTGTTTTCGTATCCAATTTCTTAGCCTGTGCCTTTTTATAGGTGAGTTGAGCCCATTGACATTAAGTGATATTAATGACCAGTGGTTGTTAACTCCGGTCACTTTTTTAGTAGTAGAGTTTGTGTGTTTCCCTTCTTTGAGTTGCGCTGGTGAAGGGTCTCTAGATGTCTGAGTTATTGTGGTCATTGTTGGACTCCTTGGTTAGTGATTTTCCTTCTATTACTTTCTGTAAAGCTGGATTTGTAGCTACGTATTGTTTAAATTTGTTTTTATCCTGGAAAATTTTGTTTTCTCCATTTATAGTGAATGAAAGCTTGGCTGGGTATAGTAGTCTGGGCTTGCATCCATGGTCTCTTAGTTTTTGTAGTACATCTATCCAGGACCTTATGGCTTTCATGGTTTCCATAGAGAAGTCAGGTGTAAGTCTGACAGGTTTGCCTTTATATGTAACTTGGCCTTTTTCCTTTGCAGCTCTTAATATTCTTTCTTTATTCTGAATGCTTTGTGTTTTGATTATTATATGGAGAGGGTTTTTTTTTTTTGATCCAGCCTATTCGGTGTTCTGTATGCTTCTTGAACCTTCATAGGTACATCCTTCTTTAGGTTGGGAAAGTTTTCTTCTATAATTTTATTAAATATATTTTCTGGACCGTTGAGTTGCACTTCTTCTCCTTCTTCTACTCCAATTATTCTTAGGTTTGGTCTTTTTATTGTGTCCCATATTTCCTGAATGTTTTGTGATGAGAACTTGTTGGACTTGCTGTTTTCTTTGATCAGTGCGTTTATTTTCTCTGTGTTATCTTCAGCATCTGAGATTCTTTCTTCTATCTCTTGTATTCTGCTGGTTATGCTTGTTTCTGTAGTCTCTATTCATTTACCTAGATTTTCCATGTCCAGCCGGCCCTCTGTTTGTGTTTTCTTCTTTGCCTCCATTTCAGTTTTCAAGTCTTGAACTGTTTCCATTATCTGTTTGATTGTTTTTCCTTGGTTTCCTAGGGTATCATTCACTGATTTATTCAATTCTTCAAACTTTCTGTTATACTTCTCATCCATTTCTACCAGGGCATTTTTTACATGCTGTTTAAGGGCGTCAATCACTTTCATAAAGTCAAATTTTCCTGCTTCTTCTTGGTTAAGGTGTTCCTGTCCTCCAGTTGTGAGGTCGCTGGGTTCTGGTGGTTTCATGTTGTTCTTCAGATTGCTGGGTGAATTCTTGCATTGGCGCCTGCCCATCTCTTCCTCCGAATGCTCTCCTATGGATCTTCTTTTACAGGATCAGGTCTCCTTGCCCACTGATGTACCTTCCCAGTGATGTCACTCCCCAGTGATGGCTCTCCTAGTGCCCCAATGATGTCTCTCCTGGTGCCCGGATTGGGTCTCCGTGCTGCTTGGGTAGCGCGTAAACAAAGGGCCTGCCTTGCTTGCTGCAGTCAGGCTATTGAGACAAAGGCAGTGTAGGAGCTTAAAACTGTTCTTGAGCACTGGTCCTAGCTTACAGCAGGGTTGGGTTGGGGGGAGGGTGCTGGGGGGCTGGGTCGTGAGTAAGAAAGAATGCCCTGCAGAAGGAGCTGGGGGAAGGGGGGTTGTGCTCTCCCCTGGGACAGACCGCCCCTGGATAGCACA